>JAACNH010000749.1:0-60007 GCA_019447015.1 Hymenochirus boettgeri
GTAGTTCTGGTTGGTACAGTAATATATAATATTGAGAATTACTGGTATTAATACATATACTATAGTTCTGGTTGGTACAGGGATACTATGTAATATTGAGAATTACTGGTATTAATACATATACTGTAGTTCTGGTTGGTACAGTAATATATAATATTGAGAATTACTGGTATTAATACATATACTATAACCATATAATAACCTAGTAATATAATAACAATATAATAACCATATAATAATCATATAATAACCTAGTAATATAATAACAATATAATAACCATATAATAATCATATGATAACCTAGTAATATAATAACGCTGTAATGCAGTGGCTGGATAGTGTACAGGTTAAAGGCACTGCCTTTGACATGGGAGACCTGGGTTTGAATCCTGGCTAGGGGCAGTTATACAAATGTTCGGATTATTATAATACCCTAGTCATATAATATATGGTTATTATATTACTAGGTTGTTATATGGTTATTATATTACTAGGTTGTTATATGGTTATTATATTACTAGATTATTATATAACTAAGGTATTATATGGCTATTATATTACTAGATTAATATATGGTTATTATATTACTAGGTTATGAATATAAAGGGGTTTAGTCCTAGGATATAACAGTAGGGGATATGGGTATGATTGGACAGGTAGTCTATGGATATAATATGGGAATATAAAGGGGTTTAGTCCCAGGATATAATAGTAGGGGCTATGGGTATAATTAAACAGGTATTATAACAGTAGGGGATATGGGTATGATTAGACAGGTAGTCTATGGATATAATTAGAGATGGTCGAACTATATAAAGTTCGGTCCATTTTCGAACTTCAAAGATAGTTCAAAAGTTCGAATTCGGACCAATTCAAGTCTATGGGGGAGAGATAGTTAGAAAAGTCCGAGTGAATTACAGTAAAACTAACAGTGGTAACTTACTGTAAATGGCTGTGGCACCTGGGAAATGGTCTGGGGAACATGTCACTATCACCAAAACTTGTCAAAACAAGTCAGGTGGGAAATTGTCGGGATTATCAAATGTACGAACAAACGATCCTTCCTGTTAGCATACAGTCCTTCCTAGGCTTAGCAAACAGTACAGGTAGTCTATGGATATAATATGGAAATATAAAAGGGTTCAGTCCTAGGATATAACAGTAGGGGGTATGGGTATGATTGGACAGGTAGTCTATGGATATAATATGGTGAATATAAAGGGGTTTAGTCCTAGGATATAACAGTAGGGGATATGGGTATGATTGGACAGGTAGTCTATGGATATAATATAGAGAATATAAAGGGGTTTAGTCCTAGGATATAACAGTAGGGGATATGGGTATGATTGGACAGGTAGTCTATGGATATAATATGGGTAATATAAAGGGGTTTAGTCCTAGGATATAACAGTAGGGGATATGGGTAGACTGAACCCCTTTATATCCCACATATTATATCTTTAGACACCTGTCCAATCATACCCATATCACCTACTGTTATACCGAGACTGAACCCCTTTATATTCCCCATACTATATCCATAGACTACCTGTCCAATCATACCCATATCCCCTACTGTTATATCCTAGGACTGAACCCCTTTATATTCCCATATTATATCCATAGACTACCTGTCCAATCATACCCATATCCCTACTGTTATATCCTAGGACTGAACCCCTTTATTTTTCCATATTATATCCATAGACTACCTGTCCAATCATACCCATATCCCTACTGTTATATCCTAGGACTGAACCCCTTTATATTCCCCATACTATATCCATAGACTACCGGTCCAATCAAACCCATATCCCCTACTGTATATCCTAGGACTACCCCTTTATATTCCCATATTATATCCATAGACTACCTGTCCAATCATACCCATATCCCTACTGTTATATCCTAGGACTGAACCCTTTATATTCCCATATTATATCCATAGACTACCTGTCCAATCATACCCATATCCCTACTGTTATATCCTAGACTGAACCCCTTATATTCCCATATTTATCCATAGACTACCTGTCCAATCATACCCATATCCCTACTGTTATATCTAGGACCGAACCCCTTTATGTTCCCATATTATATCCATAGACTACCTGCCAATCATACCCATATCCCCTACTGTTATTCCTAGGACTGAACCCCTTTATATCCCACATATTATATCTATAGACTACCTGTCCAATCATCCCATATCACCTACTGTTATATCCTAGGACTGAACCCCTTATATTCCCATATTATATCCATAGACTACCTGTCCAATCATACCCATATCCCCTACTGTTATATCCTAGGACTAACCCCTTTTATTCCCATATTATATCCATAGACTACCTGTCCAATCATACTACCCATATCCCCTACTGTTATATCCTAGGACTTAACCCCTTTATTTTTCCATATTATATCCATAGACTACCTGTCCAATCATACCCATATCCCCTACTGTTATATCCTAGGACTGAACCCCTTTATATTCCCATATTATATCCATAGACTACTGTCCAATCATACCCATATCACCTACTGTTATATCCTAGGACTGAACCCTTTATATTCCCCATATTATATCCATAGACTACCTGTCCAATCATACCCATATCCCCTACTGTTATATCCTAGGACTGAACCCTTTATATTCCCCATATTATATCCATAGACTACCTGTCCCATCATACTCATATCCCCTACTGTTATATCCTAGGACTGAACCCCTTTATATTCCCATATTATATCCATAGACTACCTGTCCAATCATACCCATATCCCCTACTGTTATATCCTAGGACTGAACCCTTTATATTCCCATATTATATCCATAGACTACCTGTCCAATCATACCCATATCCCTACTGTAATATCCCAGGACTGAACCCCTTTATATTCCCATATTATATCCATAGACTACCTGTCCAATCATACCCATATCACCCTACGGTTATATCCTAGGACTGAACCCCTTTATATTCCCATATTATATCCATAGACTACCTGTCCAATCAAACCCATATCCCCTACTGTTATATCCTAGGACTGAACCCCTTTATTTTTCCATATTATATCCATAGACTACCTGTCCAATCATACCCATTCCCCTACTGTTATATCCTAGGACTGAACCCCTTTATATTCCCATATTATATCCATAGACTACCTGTCCAATCAAACCCATATCCCCTACTGTTATATCCTAGGACTGAACCCCTTTTTTTTTCCATATTATATCTATTGAATGGCTACAGGAAACACAGCAGGGTGGGAATTTGTAAGATTTTAATGACCGTAAACTTTCAACCACATTATAGTTTTAAAACCTCAGGTGAAAATTGTTACAAATAGTCAAAAATTCCCATGACAGTTTTCATTTAAATAAATATAAACACCCCATGGCCATTTCCAAGAACCAAAGCTCTCAAAATGGATTTACTTTATTTCAGACATGGTAAATTCTACCACAAATCTACTATTCAATGCTTTCTAGATACCAAGTACAAAATACGTGTGACATATTGCATAACGCAGCTTACATTAAAAAAAAGTACAGTGTGAAAATGGCATAAATGTGTTTTACATTTCAATATGTTCAAGTTAAAAAAACCTGTATGAGGCACAGTGACGTAACTAGGAATCACTGGGCCCGCAGCAAAACTTTGATGGGCCCCAATCTGCTTCATCCACAATGGTTTTCTGTAAGGAGGCTATATCTGTCATAGGAAAATAAAATATGAGACCCCCTTAGTTGCTTCCCCCTTCTCCCCTGGTAGTTACGCCTCTGATGATACATTTATAGGCTCATTTACCAGGGAGTTGCAGCACTTTTTTTAAGCTGTTAAAGGGCATGTCCACCCCAAAATTTAACTTTTGATGTGTGGTAGGGCATGCTCCCCCAGCCCCAACCGCATTAATATAATTGTTAGAAAGTCCCCCGATTCTTACTTACCTGCCCTCTCTCCTCCGCCGCAGTGTTCCACCCTCTGCTTGCATGGAATTGAAAGCAGGGGGCAGGACCAGCGCGCGTCCGTGATTGGCTGAGAGGCAGGGAGGTCTGCACTGAGCAGCCTCAACCTTGATGAGGTTGAGGAAGTCTCAGGCACAGCATGAGTCACCACTGCTCCTACACAGCAGTTTCCTGGACTTTGGAGGGGCACAGCAGGGGAACTTATTTTGAGCAGGAATGTAAGGTAAGGATTGTTTTAAACTACTTGATGTGGCCAGTAAGGGGTTAAATTTTAGTTTTTGGGGGTGGACATGCCCTTTAAAGTCGCGCCTAAAAGAACTATTTCATGGTTTTACATGCTTTAAACTTGTTTTGTGGCAGCTGTGTGAGCTCATATCCAGAGAATTCAAACTTGGCACACCGGACTTGAAAAAAACAAATTATTTATGTGGCTGTTTGTACCTCCTTAGACAAACTAATGCAAGTGCCATGTGCAAAAAAAAAAGTCAATCAGGGTAAGACAATGATGGAAGAGACCCTCTAGTGATTAAAGGGATTTCTGCTCATGATGCCTGTTTAGTGTGGTCTGAGGAAGGTACCAAACTATCACAATGAACAATATTGTTTTTTCAAATCTGGTGTGGCCAGTTTTCTTTAGAATTCTCTGGATATTTCACTAATGATCCTGGGATCACCCACACTGATATAACCATATTGACCGGAAGTAATACTCCCGAAGAAATACGCCGTCGCAAGACTAGTTACCATGGCGGGGGAGATTCTCCCACATCCGCACAGCCTCTGGTAGATCTGCTACGGGATTGCCAAGAATAAGTTCTGCTCTTGTGAATCTCCCTGTCAGGGTCCATTCTACTTCCCTTTTTACTTGTTCATTGTGATTTATAGTATTTACCCGGTGCCTATAATTGAATTTTCTCTCTTTTTTCCACGTTGTTCTTTTGGGGGAGATCTGCAATTTCATGTAGCGCACGGGATATAAATCCACGGCTATTTACACGTGGGTTATTGTAAGAGATGTAGCTAACATCTGAACTGAAATCCCACCTGCCACAAACACGAGAGTTTTGTTGTCACAATGTTCAAATATGAATTCCTAATCCGGTCTGTGGATGAACACAAGTAAAAAAACCTCAAAAACTCTTCGATCAAATCATATTCTTATTGAGGAGTTAAAGTATTCCTTGTATAACTTCTCCTTTTATGAGTGTCTATATCATATGAATAGTAAGGTAACAGCAGCAAACACCATGAAATACAGGTAGGACAATAACAAAGACTCTTAGATTTCTTTCCCAGTTGGGTGAAATAACTAAGTCTTCTCAATAAAAGCATCTTTCAAATAAATAATAACATGAATTGTCTGTCTTGCAGTTCCACCTAATATATTACAGATGATGTGGATTCTTCAAACGCTGTTTCTCAATATCTAGTGTCCTATAAAATTCAGATTCCGTTACACTGTCTTTCCTGATCTTCCCCTGAACTCACACAGATACCATGACCGGAGAGAGATTTTTGTCAGCAGTTGAAGTTCTCTCTCTCCACTGATATCATCAGATTAATATTCCAACCCAGTTCACCAAAATGCTTTATTAAATGTCCATGGCAAAAATATCACTTTCATCATTAGGTACGTCCGAAATAGATAGGGGAAGGTGATTCTGTTACCGAGGGAAGGGTCTGTAGCACCGTAACCTGATCTGTAAGAAAAATATAAAGAAAAGGAATAAACAAGTATTATGTTAAATTAAATGGGCTTTTCTAGTTTCAGCAGGTCAGTGCAGTACTGGTATCCAGGTATCAGGTGTCAGGTGTCATTAGTTTGAGGGGACTCGGACTTCTCGAACTATCCCGGACCCGGATTCTTAGACTTTCGATCGGAAATTCAATAATTATCGAATGTGCTGGATAGTGTACTGGTTAAGGCACTGCCTTTGACATGGGAGCCAGGGTTTGAATCCTGGCTAGGCAGCTATACAAAATGTTTGGGTTATTAATACCCTAGTCATATATAACCTAGTAATATAATAACCATATATTACATAGTAATAATAACCATATAATACCTTAGTTTATATAATACCTGTAATATAATAACCATATATTAATCTAGTAATATAATAGCCATATAATACCTTAGTTATATAATAATCTAGTAATAATAATAACCATATAACAACCTAGTAATAAATAACCATATATTATATGACAGGTATTATAATATCCAACATTTGTATAACGGCCCCTAGCCAGGATTCAAACCCAGGTCTCCCCATGTCAACAGGCAGTGCCTTTAACCTGTACACTATCCAGCCACTGCATTACAGCGTTATTATATTACTAGGTTATCATATGATTATTATATGGTTATTATATTGTTATTATATTACTAGGTTATTTGGTTTATTGAGGTTATTATTGGTTATTATATTACTAGGTTATTATATGGTTATTAATTACTATGTATATAATAATCCTACATAACCATACAATACCCTAGTATATAATAACCAATAATTAACATATGATAACCTAGTAATATATTAACCATATAATGTAGTGGCTGCTTGTGAAGGTTCTCATTCATGGCAGACAGTTGGTGTCGAACCCCCCCCACCTCTATTTAGGCTTGGTTTCTTTATTTTCACATAAATGGCCTCCTTAACACCTCTCTTGAACCAGTCACATTCTTTGCCAATATTTAACATTACAAGTCTTCAAAGGTATGTCCTTTATCCTAAGATGCAGGTACAACGGCTGAGTCCTGACCCGATTAATTGGCTCCTCTGTGCTGGGCCATACTTTGATGCAGTTGCTGTTTGGTCTCCCCCACATACACAATCAGAGCACTCTTCACTGCACTGCACTGCGTATGTGATGTCGCTTTTCTTGTGTTTAGGTATTGGGTCCTTTTGGATGTACCAATTCCTGCCTCAGTGTGTTGTTCGGTTTAAAGCAGACAGGGATACGATGTTTTTTGCACTGATACTGCACTGCACTGCACTGCATATTATGTCATTCTTCACTGCACTGCACTGTGTATATGATGTCGCTTTTCTTTTGTGTTTCGGTATTGGGTCTTTCGGATGTACCAGCGCTGCCCTCAGTGTGTTTGTTCGGTATAAGCAGACAGAGATACGGTGTTTATTGAAATTCTTGTTAATTTCTCGGAGACCCCTGCTACATATGGGACGACCATGTTCTTTCTCCTGTCTTCTTGCTTTTCCCTTCACTGTTGGTATTCGTTGTTGTTTTCTTTCCTTACTTCTTTTGACAAAGGCCCAGTCTGGATATCCACAAGGTTTAAGGGCTCCTCTGAGATGTTCATTTCTTTAGCTTCGCCTCTGTGCTAGTGGGGATGTTTCTCGCTCTGTGTTGCAGGGTTCTGATGACACCCAGCTTGTGATCTAAAGGGTGGTGGGAGTCAAACATCAAATACTGATCTGGTGTGTTTGGTTTTCTGTAAACCTCTACTTCCAGTTTACCTTTCTCCCTGACTTTACCAAGCAGTCCAAGAAAGCCAGTTTGTTGTTTGTAGTGGCTGGATAGTGTACTGGTTAAAGGCAACCGCCGGTGACAGGGAGACCAGGGTTTGAATCCTGGCTAGGGGCAGCTACAAATGTTTGGGTTATTATAATACCCAGTCATAAATAACCTAGTAATTAATAACCATATAATAACCTAATAATATAATAACCATATGATAACCTATATAATACCATATAATATTATATCACTAGGGTATTATAATAATCCGAACATTTGTATAGCTGCCCTTAGCCAGGATTCAACCCAGGTCTCCCATGTCAAATGCAGTGCCTTTAACCAGTACACTATCCCCATACATTATATTGTTATTATATTACTAGGTTTCATAAGGTTATTATATTACTAGGGTATTAATATAATCCAAACATTTGAATAGCTGCCCTAGCCAGGATTCGAACCTGGTCTCCCATGTCAAAGGCGGTGCCTATACCAGTACAACTATCCAACCCTCAAATTCTATTCGCTAAGCCTAGAAGGGCGTTTGCTAACAGGAAGGTTCATTCGTTCGTTCGCATAATCCTCGAATGTTCGTTGAATGTACTTGCGCAAAACCCGACAATTGCCGTCTGACTTCAGGAATGTTTTTAAGAAGTTTGGTGACAGTGACATGTTCCCCAGACCATTTCCAGGTGCACACGACATTTACAGTAAGTTACCATTGTTTAGTTTAGCAGTAATAATCCCTCTGACTATTTGAACACATATCACTCTCCCATAGACTTGAATGTGGTCCGAATTCGAACTTTCGAACTTTATCTGAAGTTCGAAAGTTCGAAAATGGACAGAACTTTATATAGTTTTGTCCATCTCTAGTTACGATACCTCCAACCCCAACCCATACAGACATAGGTACATACACTACAGACCCCCCCTTCAATTCCTGTGCAGCCTTACTTAATGGATACTATAGTCAAAAATGCAAAACAAAAAAATATTACCCTCATCTGTCACAGGTACACACACTTACTGACCTCCCCTTCCATTTCTGTGGGAGCCATATTGATACCTGCTCTAGATCCCTCACTGCATATATCGTCACTGTTAAATTCGTACTACTGGTTGTTAAGGGTAATGTCCACCTCTAATTAAAGCTTTTAATCTTGTGAAGGTTCTCATTCATCCAGGTCATGGTATATCTGTAATTACATTCATCCAGGTCATGGTATATCTGTTGTATTCAATTAGATCAACTGGACTTGAAGTTTAGTTCTTGAAGACGTTTCGCTAGTCATCCGACTGGCTTTCTTAACTCAGAATGACTTGTACAAGAATCTGTGGCAATTATGTACCCTAAAATCACAATTAGCATATTACAGCCAGTGTTAAGGGTGTATGTATGTTAACATTACAATTTTCAAAGTGATGTCCTTTATGTCCTGCATCTTAGGATAAATGACATACCTTTGAAGATTGTAATGTTAACATATTGGCGAAGGAACGTGACTGGTTCAAGAGAGGTTTTTAAGGAGGCCATTTATGTGAAAATAAAGAAACCAAGCCTAAATAGAGGTGGGGGGTTCGACACCAAACAATGTCTGGCCATTACAATGCTGTTTTAAAAACACCTTACTCTGGCGTTCCTAATAACACCTCTTAGCCACTATCCAATCACGCCCTTAACACCTGGCTGTGATATGCTAATTGGGATTTTCCAGGGTACATAATTGCCACAGATTCTTGTACAAGTCATTCTGAATCGAGAAAGCCAGTCGGATGACTAGCGAAACGTCTTCAAAACTACATTCAAGTCCATTGTCTAATTGAATACAAACAGATAAAGCTTTTAATGTTATTCCCTAAAAGCAAGGTCACATTTTGCTAATTTGTCTAATGTCTAATCTATTTAATGTTTGCTTCGTGGATGGCCAGCTAATACATAAAAGCTGATACCCCGATACCTGACACCTGATGATGTCCTAAATGCGACACGTACTATTTATCATGTATCAGGTATCATTTATCAGGTGTCAGTTTACAGGTATTATGTTTCAAGCATCATGTTTCAGGCATGATGTATCAGTTTTTGTTTATTAAGCTGGCCATACCAAAGCAAAGTTAGATAAGATTAGCAAAAGATTTAGTTGACATACCCTTGTTCTATTAAAATGACCCACTGCTGCTAAACATACTTACCAGCTCCTGATACCTTTGCCGCACATTCAGCCTCCTCTGTTTGCTAAGTTCTTTTTGACATTCTTGAGCAGCAGCAAGAAGAACGACTGGTATCAGACGTCTGTAATTGGATGTGATGTCAACCAGTAAGTGAAGATAAATGTGGTGAGGATCCCGAGTGATGGACCCCGATTAGGCTACGACAGAAATGGAACGGTAGTCGTAGTGTGTGTACCGTGTAACAATTGGGGTGTATGTGTTTTCATTTTTGACTATAGTTATCCTTTAAGTATGGCTGCCATAGGATGGAAGGGTAGGTCAATAGGTGAGTGTACCTGTGTCTGTGTGGGGGGTTGTGGGTATCAGGATTGTATATATGATCATGAACAAACTGTTTTGATCTCATGCACCTTAAACCTCGAAATATCCACATTTGAGGATTGTCCCATTATATTTTATGGGGGGAAATGTTTTTGAAATTTGCCATAATACGGTAACGCTTCGTGGATTCCTTAGCTAGGTAATAGCAAACCTCTCCTATATGCCTATTACTATGTTAGGTACCCCAATTTTCCTGTAGATAGGTCCCCCGACCTTCTATACAAAAAAATGGGGTACCTAACTAGTAATTGAGTTTGACTAAAGACATACTGTACATCCACCTAGTCCAACCTTTATACCTAACAGTTGATTGGAGGAAGGAAATTACCCCAGCTAAAAAAAAGAGGGGGGGGGGGGGGATTCTTTCCTGACTCCAAATGGCAATCGGAATATCCATGGGTCAACCAGAACTACAGTATATGTATTAATACAGTAATTCTCAATATTATATAGTATCTCCGTACCAACCAGAACTACAGTTATGTATTATACCAGTATTCTCAACTATAGTATCCCTGTACCAACCAGAACTACAGTATATGTATTAATACCAGTAATTCCAATATAAATAGTCAGTGTTCTCCCCAGAATTATTTCCTGCCGGGTGGCTGAAAAAGTAGCCGGTGTGGGGTAGGATGGGGAAATTTGGTGGTAAGGAAATGTGCACTGCATCTGCTCATTATATAGGTCAGGGATTCTAACTTCTTTCCCACTAGATGTTTGAAAACTATAACTCCCCAGCATTCCATGGTTGTAGAATGCAGGGAGTTGTAGTTCGTCAACATCTGCAGGTAACCCATGTAACATAGCATATATGTATTAAACTCAGTAATTCTCAATATTATATAGTATCCCCGTACCAACCAGAACTACAGTATATTTATTAATACCAGTATTCTCAATATATATAGTATCCCCCGTACCACCCAGAACTACTGTATATTTATTCATAATACCAGTAATTCTCAATATTATATAGTATCCCTGTACTAACCAGAACTACAGTATATGTATTAATACCAGTAATTCTCAATATTATATAGTATCCCGTACCCTGTACCAACCAGAACTACAGTATATGTATTAATACCAGTATTCTCATATTATATAGTATCTCTTAACCAACTGGAACTACAGTATAGTATTAATCCCAGTAATTCTCAATATTAAAGTATCCCTGTAAACGAACTACATTATAATGTATTAATACCAGTAATCTCAATTTACATATATCCCTGTACCAACCAGAACTTAGTATATGTATTAATACCAGTAATTCTCAATATTATATATTACTGTACCAACCAGAACTACAGTATATGTATTATACCAGTAATTCTCAATATTAATTAGTATCCCTGTACCAACCAGAACTATAGTAATGTATTATACCAGTAATTCTCAATATTATATATTACTGTACCCAACCAGAACTACAGTATATGTATAATCAGTAATTCTCAATATTATATATTACTGTAACCAACCAGAACTACTGAATATGTATTAATACCAGTAATTCTCATATTATATAGTATCCCCGTACCCAATTAGAACTACAGTATATATATTAATACCATTAATTCTCAATATTATATAGTAGATACCCGTACCAACCAAACTACAGTATATGTATTAATACCAGTAATTCTCAATAATATATTACTGTACCATCCAGAACTACTGTATATGTATTAATACCAGTAATCTCAATATTATATAGTATCCCCTTTTACCAATTAGAACTACAGTATATGTTTAATACCAGTAATTCTCAATATTATATAGTAATCCCTGTACTACACCAGAACTACAGTATATGTATTAATACCAGTAATTCTCATATTTTATAGTATCCCTGTACCAACCAGAACTACAGTATATGTATTAATACCAGTAATTCAATATTATAATAGTATCTCTGTACACACGGACCTACAGTATATGTATTAATACCAGTAATTCTCAATATTATATATACCCTGTACCAATCAGAACTATATAATGTATTATACCAGTAATTCTCAATATTATATATTACTGTACCAACCAGAACTACAGTATATGTATTAATCCAGTATATTCTCAATATTATATATTACTGTACCAACCAGAACTACTGTATATGTATTAATACCAGTATTCTCATATTATAATAGTACCCCCGTACCAATTAGAACTACAGTCTTGTATTAAACCAGTTAATTCTTAATATTATATAGTATCCCCGTACCAACCAGAACTAACAGTATATGTATTAATACCAGTAATTCCAATATTATATAGTATCCCCGTACCAGCCGAAACTACAGTATAGGTATTAATACCAGTAATTCTCAATATTATATAGTATCCCTGTACCAACCAGAAACTACAGAATAGTATTAATACCACATAATTAATCAATTAATATAGTATCCCTGTACCAACCAGAACTACAGTATATGTATTAATACCAGTAATTCTCAATATTAACATTATCCCCGTACCAGCCAGACTACAGTATAATGTATTAATACCAGTAATTCCTCATATTATATAGTATCCCTGTACTAACCAGAACTACAGTTCGGTATTATATACCAGTTAATTCTCAATATTATATAGTATCCCTGTACCAACCAGAACTGCATTATATATATTAATACAGTAATTCTCAATATTATATAGTATCCCCGTACAGCCAGACTACAGTATATATGTTTTAATACCAGTAATTCTCAATTTTATATAGTATCCCTGTTACCAACCAGAACTACAGTATATGTATTAATCCCCATTGAATCTCAATATTAATATAGTATCCCTGTACCAACCATAACTACGTATGTGTATTAATACCAGTAATTCTCAATATTATATAGTATCCCCTGTACCAACCAGAACTACAGTATTGTATTAATACCAGTAATTCTCATATTATATAGTATCCCTGTACCAACCAGAACTATAGTATATGTATTAATACCAGTAATTCTCAATATTATATGTATCCCTGTACACCACAACTACATATATATATTAATACCGTAATTCTCAATATTATATAGTATCCCCGTACCAGCCAGAACTACAGTATATATATTAATACCAGTAATCCATATTATTATAGTATCTCTGTACACAACCAGAACTACAATATATGTATTAATACCATAATTCTCAATATTATATAGTATCCCTTACCAGCCAGAACTACAGTTATATTATTAAATACAGTAATTCTCAATATTATATAGTATCCCTGTACCACCAGAACTACAATATATGTATTAAACCAGTAATTCTAAATAATTATATAGTACCCCGTACCAGCCGCTAACAGTATATATATTAATACCAGTAAATTCTCAAATATTTATAGTATCCCGTGTACAACCAGAACTACAGTATATGTATAATACCAGTAATTCTCAATATATATTAGTATCCCTGTACCAACCATAACTACAGTATATGTATTATACATGTATTCTCAATATTATACAGTATCCCCGTACCAGCCAGAACTAAGTATATGTATTAATACCAGTAATTCTCATATTATTATAGTATCCCTGTACTAACCAGAACTACAGTATAGGTATTAATACCAGTAATTCTCAATATTATATGTATCCCTGTACCAACCAGACTACAGTATATGTTATTAAACCAGTATTCTCATATTATATAGTATCCTGTACCAACCAAGAACTACGTTATGTATTAATTCCCATTGTAATTCTCAATATTGTTTAGTTTTTAGAAATGTATCCAGACCACTTTAAAGTCATTTTAATGAACTTGCCTTACCTACCATATGACTTGTATTATTGTCTCAGATACTTTAGAAACATTATATTTTTGTCTAAACTTAAGGGAATGTCCACCCCCAAAACTAAATGTAACCCACTGCTGTCTCCACTGTGTAGTTGTTAAAAATCCTTACCTTACTACTCTGCTCCTTATGGTTCTCCTGCATGTCAATAAATCTCCAGGAAACGAAGAATAGGAGCCTTCCTGTTTGCCAAAAGGTTTCTGCCCCTTCCCTGTCCTCCTGAAGGACCCCGACATATGAAAGGGACACCCCACCTCCTCCCTCCCACCGAGGGATCTTTCATCTGATAGTGTTTGTTTTAGGAAAACCTTTTTTTCTGTAGTATTGGGACCCCTCCTAACCCTAACCCCCAAGTTTAAATTGTAAAAAAAAGAGTCTAGAAACTACTTATCAGAACCTCATTTCCCTTCTGTTTTCTCATCGCCGGCAGCCCTGTCCTATTGAGGCGTGACTCTCAGCCAATCACAGACAGGGCCTCGTTACGGACCCTAATGCTACTCTGTTCCCCAGAATTAGCATGAGAGGGTCAGAGGCCCGAGGGATAAGGCTGAAATAAATAAGGGGTCCCTACACTAAACAAAAGCTTTATTGTGGGTGGAGAATACCTTTAAGTTTTCTATCAATAAAAATGAAAAAAAAAAAAAACAATAAATGTTTACATATTTTACACCAAAACCAGTGAAATCTCCAGAAAAAAAGGATGTTTAAAATTCCCTTTTACGGAGGCAGGATATAACAGTAGGGGATAGGGTATGATGGACAGGTAGTCTATGGAATAATATGGGAAATATAAAGGGGTTCAGTCCCTAGGATATAACAGTAGGGATATGGGTATGATTGGACAGGTAGTCTATGGATATAATATGGGGAATATAAAGGGGTTCAGTCCTAGGATATAACAGTAGGTGATATGGGTATGATTGGACAGGTAGTCTAAAGATATAATATGTGGGAATATAAAGGGGTTCAGTCCTAGGATATAACAGTAGGGGATATGGGTATGATTGGACAGGTAGTCTATGGATATAATATGGGAACATAAAGGGGTTCGGTCCTAGGATATAACAGTAGGGATATTGGTATGATTGGACAGGTAGTCTATGGATATAATATGGGAATATAAAGGGGTTCAGTCCTAGGATATAACAGTAGGGGATATGGGTATGATTGGACAGGTAGTCTATGGATATATAGGGAACATAAAGGGGTTCGTCCTAGGATATACAGTAGGGATATGGGTATGATTGGACAGGTAGTCTATGGATATAATATGGGAATATAAGGGGTCAGTCCTAGGATATAACAGTAGGGGTATGGGTATGATTGGAAGGTAGTCTATGGATATAATATGGGAATATAAAGGGGTTCAGTCCTAGGATATAACAGTAGGGATATGGGTATGATTGACAGGTAGTTCTATGGATTAATATGGGGAATATAAAGGGGTTCAGTCCTAGGATATAACAGTAGGGATATGGGTATGATTGGAAGGTAGTCTATGGATATAATAGGTGGGAATATAAGGGGTTCAGTCCTAGGATATAACAGTAGGGGATAGGGTATGATTGGACAGGTAGTCTTGGATATAATATGGGATATAAAGGGGTTTCAGTCCTATAAAGAGAGGGGGATATGGGTATGATTGGACAGGTAGTCTATAGAGATAATATGGGAATATAAAGGGGTTTCAGTCCTAGGATATCAGTAGGGGTATGGGTATGATTGGACAGGTAGTCTATGGATATAAAATGGGGAATATAAAGGGGTTCAGTCCTAGGATATAACAGTAGTGATTGGGTTTGATTGGACAGGTAGTCTATGATATAATATGGGAATATAAAGGGGTTCAGTCCTAGGATATAACAGTAGGGGATATGGGTATGATTGGACAGGTAGTCTATGGATATAATATGGGGAATATAAAGGGGTTCATACCTAGGATATAACAGTAGGTGATATGGGTATGATTGACAGGTAGTCTATAGATATATATGGGAATAAGGGGTTCAGTCCAGGATATAACAGTAGGGATATGGGTATGATGGACAGGTAGTCTATGGAATAATATGGGGATATAAAGGGGTTCATCCTAGGATATAACAGTAGGTGTATGGGTATGATGGACAGGTAGTCTATGGATATAATATGGGAATATAAAGGGTTTCAGTCCTAGATATAACAGTAGGGGATATGGGTAAGATTGGACAGGTAGTCTATGGATATAATATGGGAATATAAAGGGGTTCAGTCCTAGGATATAACAGTAGGGGATATGGGTATGATTGGACAGGTAGTCTATGGATATAATATGGGAATATAAAGGGTTCAGTCCTAGGATATAACAGTAGGTGATATGGGTATGATTGGACAGGTAGTCTATGGATATAATATGGGGAAATAAATGGGGTTCAGTCCTAGGATATAACAGTAGGTTGATATGGGTATGATTGGACAGGTAGTCTATGGATATAATATGGGGAAATAAAGGGTTCAGTCCTATATAACAGTAGGGATATGGGTATGATTGGACAGGTAGTCAATGGATATAAATGGGGAATATAAGGGTTCAGTCCTATAGATAACAGTAGGGATATTAGTATGATTGGACGGTAGTCTTGGAATAATGGGGAATATAAGGGGTTCAGTCCTAGGATTAACAGTAGGGGATATGGGTATAATTGGACAGGTAGTATATGGATATTAATATAGGGAATATAAAGGGGTTCAGTCCTAGGATATAACAGTAGGGATATGGGTATGATTGGACAGGTAGTCTATGGATATAATATGGGAATATAATGGGGTTCAGTCCTAGTATATAACAGTAGGGATATGAGTATGATTGGACAGTAGTCTATGGATATAATATGGGAATATAAGAGGTTCATTCCTATGATATAACAGTAGGAATATGGGTATGATTGGACAGGTAGTCTAATGTATAATATGGGAATTAAGGGGTTCAGTCCTAGGATATAACAGTAGGGATATGGGTATGATTGTACAGGTAGTCTATGGATATAATATGGGAATATAAAGGGGTCCATCCTAGGATATAACATAGGGATATGGGTTATGATTGGACAGGTAGTCTATGGATATAATATGGGAATATAAAGGGGTTCAGTCCTAGTATATAACAGTAGGGATATGGGTATGATTGGACAGGTAGTCTATGGATATAATATGGGAATAAAGGGTTCAGTCCTAGGATAAACAGTAGGATATGGGTATGATTGGAAAGGTAGTCTATGGATATAATATGGGAATATAAAGTGTGCAGTCCTAGGATATAACAGTAGGGTATATGGGTATGATTGGACAGGTAGTCTATGGATATAATATGGGAAATAAAGGGGTTCAGTCCTAGTATTAACAGTAGGGGATATGGTATGATTGACAGGTAGCTAGTATAATATGGGGAATATAAAGGGGTTCAGTCTCTAGGATATAACAGTAGGTGATATGGGTATGATTGGACAGGTAGTCTATGGATTAATATGGGAATATAAAGGGGTTCAGTCCTAGATTAACAGTGGGGGATATGGGTATGTTTGGACAGGTAGTCTATGGATATATATGGGAATATAAAGGGGTTCTTCCTAGGATATAACAGTAGGTGATATGGGTAATGATTCGACAGGTAGTCTATGGATATAATATGGGGAATATAAGGGGTTCAGTCCTAGATATAACAGTAGGGGATATGGGTATGATTGGACAGGTAGTCTATGGATATAATATGGGGAATATAAGGGGGTTCAGTCCTAGGATTAACAGTAGGGATATGGGTATGATTGGACAGGTAGTCTATGGATTAATATGGGATATAAAGAGGTTCAGTCCTAGGATATAACAGTAGGTGATATGGGTATGATTGGACAGGTAGTCTATGGATATAATATGGGAATATAAGAGGTTCAGTCCTAGGATATAACAGTAAGGATAGGGTATGATTGGACGGTAGCTATGGATAATATGGGAATTAAAGGGTTCATTCCAGGATATAACAGTAGGGGATATGGGTATGATTGGACAGGTAGTCTATGGATATAATATGGGAATATAAAGGGTTCAGTCCTAGGATATAACAGTAGGATATGAGTATGATTGGACAGGTAGTCTATGGATATAATATGGGGAATATAAAGGGGTTCAGTCCTAGGATATACAGTAGGGATATGGGTATGATTGGACAGGTAGTCTATGGATATAATTGGGGAATATAAAGGGGCATCCTAGGATATAACAGTAGGGATATGGTATATTGGAGGTAGTCTATGGATTTAATATGGGGAATATAAAGGAGGTTCATCCTGGATATAACAGTAGGGATATGGGTATGATTGGACAGGTAGTCTATGGATAAATATGGGAATATAAGGGGTTCAGTCCTAGGATATAACAGTAGGGATATGGGTATGATTGACAGGTAGTCTATGGATATAATATGGGAATATAAGAGGTTCAGTCCTAGGATATAACAGTAGGGTATGGGTATGATTGGAGCAGTAGTCTATGGATATATATGGGGAATATAAAGGGTTCAGTCCTAGGATATAACAGTAGGGGATATGGGTATGATTGGACAGGTAGTCATGGATATAATATGGGAATATAAAGGGTTCAGTCCTAGGATATAACAGTAGGTAATGGGTATGATTGGACAGGTAGTCTATGGATATATAGGGAATATAAAGAGGTTCAGTCCTAGGATATAACAGTAGGATAGGGTATGATTGGACAGGTAGTCTATGGATTTATTGGGGAATATAAGGGGTTCAGTCCTAGGATTAACAGTAGGGGATATGGGTATGATTGGACAGTAGTCTATGGATATATATGGGGAATATAAAGGGTTCATCCTAGGATATAACAGTAGGGATATGAGTATGATGGACAGGTAGTCTATGGATATAATATGGGAATATAAAGGGGTTCAGTCCTAGGATTATAACAGTAGGGTGATATGGTATGATTGGACAGGTAGTCTATGGATATAATATGGGGAATTAAGGGAACATCCTAGGATATACAGTAGGGGATATGGGTATGATGGACAGGTAGTCTATGGATTTATATGGGGAATATAAAGGGGTTTCAGTCCTAGGATATAACAGTAGGTGGATATGGGTATGATTGGACAGGTAGTCTATGGATATAATATGGAATATAAAGGGGTCAGTCCTAGGATATCAGGGGGAGATATGGGTATGATTAGACAGGTAGTCTATGGATATAATGGGATATAAAGAGGTTCAGTCCTAGGATATAACAGTAGGGATATGGGTATGATTGGACAGGTAGTCTATGGATTTATATATGGGGAATATAAAGGGTTCAGTTCTAGGATTATACAGTAGGGATATGGTATGATTGGACAGGTAGTCTATGGATATAATGTGGGGAATATAAAGGGTTCAGTCCTAGGATATAACAGTAGGTGATATGGGTATGATTGGACAGGTAGTCTATGGATATAATATGGGAATATAAAGGGGTTCAGTCCTAGGATATAACAGTAGGGGTCATGGGTATGATTGGACAGGTAGTCTATGGATATAATATGGGAATATAAAGGGTTCAGTCCTAGGATATAACAGTAGGTGATATGGGTATGATTGGACAGGTAGTCTATGGATATAATATGGGGAATATAAAGGGGTAGTCTAGGATATAACAGTAGGGGATATGGGTATGATTGGACAGGTAGTCTATGGATATAATATGGGGATATAAAGGGGTTCAGTCCTAGGATATAAACAGTAGGGTGATATGGTATTGATTGGACAGGTAGTCTAGGATATAATATGGGGAATATAAAGGGGTTCAGTCCTAGGATATAACGTAGGTGATATGGGTATGATTGGACAGGTAGTTATGGATATAATATGGGGAATATAAAGGGGTTCAGTCTAGGATATAACAGTAGGGGATATGGGTATATTGGACAGGTAGTCTATGGATATAATATGGGAATATAAAGAGGTTCAGTCCTAGGATATAACTAGGGGATATGGGTATGATTGATAGGTAATCTATGGATATAATATGGGAATATAAAGGGGGGTTTTCCTTCCTAAGATATATCAAGAGCTATCTAAGAGTCTGTTTGTCTGTCTGTTGTTCAAATCAATCAAATTGAGATTTATTGGCAGGAACAATATATTGGTATAATAGGATATATAAATAGTGTAAAAACTCACCCAGGCGAGTTTTCTCTATCTTATAATAGGATATGATAAATAGTGTAAAAACTCACCAGGGGAATTTTCTCTATTTTATTAATAGGATATGATAATAGTAAATAAAACTCACCCAGGGGAATTTTCTCTATTTTATTAATAGTATATGATAAATAGTGTAAAACTCACCCAGGGGAATGTTCTCTATTTTATTAATAGGATATGATAATAGCGTAAAACTCACCCAGGGGAATTGTCTCTATTTTATTAATAGGATATGATAAATAGCGTAAAACTCACCCAGGTGAATCTCACCCAGGGGAATTTTCTCTATTTTATAATAGGATATGATAATAGTGTAAAACTCACCAGGTGAATTTTCTCTATTTTATTAATAGGATATGATAAATATGTAAAACTCACCCAGGCAAGTTTTCTCTTTTTATTAATAGGATATGATAAATGTGTAAAATCACCAGGCGAGTTTTCTCTATTTTATTAATAGGATATGATAAATAGTGTAAAACTCACCCAGGGGAATTTTCTCTATTTTTATTATAGGATATGATAAATAGTGTAAACTCACCCAGGTGAATTTTCTCTATTTTATTAATAGGATATGATAAATAGTGTAAAACTCACCCAGGGGAATTTTCTCTATTTTATTAATAGGAATGATAAATAGTGTAAACTCACCCAGGGGATATTTCTCTATTTATTAATAGGATATGATAAATAGTGTAAAACTCACCCAGGTGAATTTTCTCTATTTTATTATTAGGATATGATAAATAGTGTAAAACTCACCCAGGGGAATTTTCTCTATTTTATTAATAGGGATATGATAAATAGTTGTAAAACTCACCCCAGGCAAAGTTCTCTCTATTTTATTAATAGGATATGATAATTAGTGTAAAAACTCCCCCCCGGTGAATTTCTCTTATTTATTAATAGGATATTAATAAATAGTGTAAAACTCACCCAGGCAGATTTCTCTATTTTATAATAGGAATATTTTTTAATATTGCTATTTCAGCAAACTGCAGCTAAGTATTAAACCAGTTCTATTAATATGGGAACATACCATAGTGTCGTGTAAGAAATAGTCATGTTAATGGAACATTCCAGTAAGTAATGATGTTTGGTAGAAATTCTGTTAAAAACAAAAGCAGAAACAGGACAAAATAGTTCTGAAATGTCACCATCTCCGGTTGCTATTTCTCTTTTCACACGCGATACCAGACTTAACAATGAATAAGGCGTATTACCATCGCACATCGCCGCTAGATACTTTTCCCCAAAAAAGGAATGTTTTCATAAATACGACAAAAACAGCTCTCTTTGTCATTGTGATGTTCTGCAATAGCGAAATAGCAAACATAGCGATTGTTTATAAATATGCCCCATAATCTGTCACTCTTAACAACAACTACATTTATCATTTTATCATACTAGCAGATGTACATGAGGGGCATAGTTACCAGGTGTGTGTTTGGCTAAATGGAGAGACAGGAGAAAATAAGAATTATAATATAATATAATGAGTTGAGGAGGTGACATTGCTTGAGGACGTATAGCACATATTGTTTATAGCCAAAACGTTATATACAACGTTATCATTTTTCCATTTGGATCGTAAATATACAAAGGTTGTGGTGAACCTACTTGTGAACATGCTACATGTAAATATCCATGAGAAAAACATTGTGTCTGAACGCCATAGCACTTGAGTGACTGTGCTAGCTTTGTTGATGGTGATAGCAAATGCATAGGCAGATTTTCCATAAGGCTTGGATAGGCTCATCCTGTCAAGTGAAATCTGGCAAAAAAAATTGCTGAAAAAAACACACAGAGCACATGCATTGGTGATATCACATTTCACCTGATTGAATATAGGAGACCATTGAAGCATGCTCTTCATTTGGAGACCCTATGACTAGGTTTAATTATAGCTTGATATAGACTTGGTATAATTATATATGTATATAAGATGTTGTGGATAAAGTTTGTTAAAGTCCTACGAGTGCTCCTCCGTTCGTTTTTCATATATATATATATTTTATATATATATATATATATTATAATATTTTATAGATAGGTAGGTATACACGGTGCACTCCTGTTTATTCAACATACAAACGGCAACGTTTCGGCTCTGTGTCTGGGACCTTTCTCAACCAATATTAGTGCTATATAAAGTGTGAATAACCTCTCATCACTGGGTGAGTAAACCAATTAGTGAGTGACACGCCTATAATGACCAATTTGCAGTCACATCGTTAATATGCGGCTTTAAAGTGAAATAGTGCAATAAATACCAATACATCTGTTCAGTGCAAACAATACATAAATAACAATATTCAATATTGTGTGAATCTTTGCAAACTCTCATAAAGTGCCTCGTGTCTCTAGTAAAATATTGTGAGTATAAAAATTCTGTACTAAATAGAACATACTAGGCATATAATAAAGATTAAAATAACAAATTTGACTATACTAATTAATCATGCAAGTGTTGTCCAGGTTCACCCTTGTCATTCATACACATCTCTATCTATCCATTAAAAAACATCGTAGTGGCATATTTTCATTAAGGCCATAAGCTGGATCGTGTTTAAGGACCAGATCCATTTGGCTTCCAGTTGTAATAATGATTGGGATTTGTTACCCCCTCTTTAGGTTTGGGCATATGGTCTATTCCAATAAACTTAACATCTTTGTTATTGTGTCCCATCTCTAGAAAGTGTTTGGCCACCGGTTTTGGACGTATGGCCATCTTTAAATGCTGTGTTGATGGCCGACCGATGGCATCTATCCTCAGCCTAAGGCTAAATCTGTCTTGCCCACATATACTAAATTACAAGGACAAATAATTATGTAAATCACATGAGTAGTGGTAATGTTATTTTGTGTTCAATGTTCAAAATCTGCTTATTTTGTGGATTAACAAAATATTTGCCAGCTGACATAAATTTGCATGAGGTGCATTTAGTACATTTAAAGCATCCTTTGGTGATATTAGTCTGGAGTAGCCAATTGCTATCCTTGGGTTTCTCTTCAAATACGGTTTTAACCAGGTAGTCTTTAGATTCCTTCCCCTTCTATATCCAATCAGGGGTTTGCTTGGCAACACATTTTAAGAACTTTGTCTGATGTTAAAATGTTCAATTGTCCATAATACTTTGAATGTTTGAAACTTCCCACCAGAGTATTACATTTCGTGTGGGGTCCTCTGATTTTGTGTTTCATCATATTTTATTTGGCTCTCTGTAATGCCTGGGAAAGTATGTCTTTTGGATAGCCCCGATTAGCAAAATTTTCCCACATTTCTTTAATTTGGCTTTCCAAAAATTCAGGTTTTGAATTGTATCTTAAAACTCTTAAAAATTGGGAAATCGGTAAAGAGTTTTTAAAGTGCAATGGGTGGTCACTGAAGAAGAGTGTTTCTATCCGTCTCTTTTGTGGAATAACGAATATTTAATCTTGTACCCTCTTTTGATACATAGATCTAAAAATTCAATTTTATCATTACTTACAGTTTTAGTGAATCTAATTGACAAATTCGATCATTAAGGCTATGATACATATCCTCCAGGGATTGGTGAGACCCCTGCCAGATGAAGAATAGGTCATCAATAAACCTGTAATATAATAGTAAAAAATCACCATATTAGACAGAATATGTTGCATCTCATATTGGTACATCGTTATATTTGCATATGCTGGGGCCATGCTGCCCCCATGGCTGTTCCTATTTTCTGCAAATAATATGCATTTTCAAATGAAAGAAATTGTATTTCAGGCTTATTTCTAGCATTTCCAGGACAAATTCTGAAAGGCATAGTTGTCACAGTTCTGTTTGTTAATTATATTTTTAACCACTTCTAAACCCATGGCATGGGAAATGATCGTGGACAAGCTAGTTATATCCATTGTAACCAGCCAAATTTCAGGTCCGTCTGGTAGCGTTACCTCATTAAGGATTGAGATAAGGTGTCTCGTGTCCCTTAAGTGTGTGTAGAGAGTTCTGGACTATGGGTTTGTAGTATGTCATCCACAAATACACCATGGTTCCAACAGTCCCCCTCTCATTGAAATAATAGGATGCCCCGGGGTTCTTTAGAGTTCTTATGTATTAGGGAAGAGTGTATATAATAGGATACACTGGGAATTCTTGATATAGAAAATCACCCAAATCCTGTTGATAATATTGCCCGCACTGCTCATGATATGCAGGTATATATTTGTTTTGTAATATGGTGGTGGGGTCCTCTCTAATCTTCTATAGATTCCCATTGCTCAATTGGTAAGTAGTTCCTGGCGATATATGTAAAGTCCATGACAACTATCCCTCTGCCTTGTCCGCTGGTCTTATTACAATGGAGGAATCGTTCTTAAGGGCCTTAAGTGCTAGCCATTCATCCTTCGTCAAGTTGTATTTATATCTGACACTCTTACTACACTAATTCTCCATGGTGACCACCTGATTAAAGTATTTTAATTGTGGGTTAACACTGTTGGGTCAAATTTGCTCTTCAAATGTAATGTGTTGCATCTTTATCCTTGTGGTGATGGCAAAAATATTCCTCAGGGCAACTTGTCTGTTAAATTTATACAGATCTACCTGTGTGGTAAAAGAATCATATTAGTGGTGGGGACAAAAGACAAACCTTTGCGCAGGATCTTCTGTTCATTAATATTCAGAGGTCTGGAGAAGAGGTTGAAGATGGTATAAATTCCATCTTATTCGCGGGTACTTGCTTCCCCTTCTGGCTGGTGGCACTTCCGTCGTCTGACGGTTTTCTCCGCTTGCCTCTCTGTATTCCCCGGCCTAAAAAATCATTGTGGGCTTCCGATGTTGAGCCTTGTTCCCGTTCGTATCATTGCGTGCGTGCGCCGTGTGTACTGCTTTGGTGTCATCGTTCTCCACCATGTTGTCCCGCTCATTGCTCTTGCGATGTTCACCAATTGAACTCTCTTGGGCTGGCGTCCTCGCGATTGGCTCTTGGGGCGGGTACTCAATCTCCCATAATGCCCAGTGAGCCAACCATATACTTTAGACTCCTTGTAATCGTTTTGTACTTTCTGCAGTTTCTGTCTCTTAAAATCGGATCAAATCCTTTTGTAAGTACACTCACAGTGATATATTTATTCAGGGCTCTTTGTGTTCATCCAAACTCAGGATATCTTTATGTTTACTTTCGAAGGCAGCCAACTTTTTCTCTGCATCATCTAATTCTCTGGCTACCTCTTCCACCACCAATCATCAGCTCCATTGAACATCTGTTCAACACACCGGTCCACTTGCAGACAGAATCAAACATTATTACAACACTATTGTAGGTATGTTGTTAATACGGAAGCCTCGTGGATTTGTTTATTTCTATAGTAATCTGAGAGAAATAACCATGCAGGTCCAGTCCTCATTGAATATTGTGAGGACTGAACCCCTTTATATTCCCCACATTATATCCATAGACTACCTGTCCAATCATACCCATATCCCTACTGTTATATCCTAGGACTGAACCCCTTTATATTCCCCATATTATATCCATAGACTACCTGTCCAATCATACCCATATCCCCTACTCTTATATCCTAGGACTGAACCCCTTTATATTACCATATTATATCCATAGACTACCTGTCCAATCATACCCATATCCCCTACTGTTATATCCTAGGACTGAACCCTTTTATATTCTCCATATTATATCCATAGACTACCTGTCCAATCATACCCATATCCCTACTGTTATATCCTAGGACTGAACCCCTTTATATTCCCACATTATATCCATAGACTACATGTCCAATCATACCCATATCACCTACTGTTATATGCTAGGACTGAACCCCTTTATATTCCCCATATTATATCCACAGACTACCTGTCCAATCACACCCATATCACCTACTGTTATATGCTAGGACTGAACCCCTTTATATTCCCAATATTATATCCATAGACTACCTGTTCAATCATACCCATATCCCTATTGTTATATCCTAGGACTGAACCCCTTTATATTACCATATTATATCCATAGACTACCTGTCCAATCATACCCATATCACCTACTGTTATATCCTAGGACTGAACCCCTTTATATTTCCCATATTATATCCATAGACTACCTGTCCAATCATACCCATATCCCCCCTACTGTTATATCCTAGGATGCCCCTTTATATTCCCCATATTATTCCATAGACTACCTGTCCAATCATACCCATATCACCACTACTGTTATATCCGTACTGAACCCCTTTATATTCCCATATTATATCCATAGACTACCTGTCCAATCATACCATATCCCACTGTATAATCCTAGGACTGAACCCTTTATATTCCCCATATTATATCCAAGACTACCTGTCCTCATACCCATATCCCCTACTGTTATACCTAGGACTGAACCCCTTTATATTCCCCATATATAATCCATAGACACCTGTCCAATCATAACCCATCTCCTTACTGTTATATCCTAGGACTGAAACCCTTTATTCCCATATTATATCCATAGACTAACCTGTCCAATCATACCCATATCACCTACTGTTATATCCTAGGACTGAACCCCTTTATATTCCCCTATTAATCCATAACTACCTGTCCAATCATACCCATATCCCCTACTAGTATAATCCTAGACTGAACCCTTTATTCCCCATATTATATCCATAGACTACCTGCCCAATCATACCCATATCCCTACTGTTATATCCTAGGACTGAACCTCTTTATATTCCCCATATTATATCCATAGACTACCTGTCTAATCATACCCATATCACCTACTGTTATATCCTAGGACTGAACCCCTTTATATTCCCCATATTATATCCATAGACTACCTGTCCAATCATACCCATATCACCCTACTGTTATATCCTAGGACTGAACCTCTTTTTATTCCCCATATTATACCCATAGACTACCTGTCCAATCATACTCATAACCCTTACTGTTATATCCTAGGACTGAACCCTTTATATTCCCCATATTATATCCATAGACTTTTTGTCCAATCATACCCATATCTCGTGCTGTTATATACTAGGACTAAACCCCTTTATATTCCCATATTATATCCATAGACTACCTGTCCAATCATACCCATATCCCCTACTGTTATATACTAGGACTGAACCCCTTTATATTCCCATATTATATCCATAGACTACCTGTCCAATCATACCCATATCCCCTACTGTTATATCCTAGGACTGAACCCCTTTATATTCCTCATATTATATCCATAGACTATCTGTCCAATCATACCCATATCAACTACTGTTATATTCTAGGACTGAACCCCTTTATATCCCCATATTATATCCATAGACTACCTGTCTAATCATATCCATATCCCTACTGTTATATCCTAGGACTGAACCCCTTTATATTCCCCATATTTTATATCCATAGGACACCTGTCCAATCATATATCCTAGGACTGAACCCCTTTATATTCCCATATTATATCCATAGACTACCTGTCCAATCATACCCATATCACCCTACTGTTATATCCTAGGACTGAACCCCTTTATATTCCCCATAAAAAACACTAAAAGGGGGGCTCGAAGGACGGCGGGGGGTGGTCGAGGGCCAAAAAAGTTTATGGTCGTCGTATTACGCTACTTAGACGTGCTCGTAAACTGTCTGCCGAGTGGACTTTGGTATGGCAGATGTCGTTAGGTGCAGTTTATAAAAAGCATGAGTATTGTCTAAGCAAAGCGAAAGATTTGTCAAGTTGAGCTGGGGTATGTATAAAAAAGTGATAACATAAGTAAGTTGGGAAAGGGTTGTCACTGGGAGAACGGTAAATGCTATGGGAACTGTCTTCCCGTGGACGTTTGTTATGACAGGATCATTTGGCAGTTTAATAAAAAGCTGGCATGAGTTTTCTCAAACAGAATTTTCCAGTTACTGGATAATTATACATAATCAGATAAGTTGGGAAAGGGGTTTGTCACTGTGAGAACGGTACAGCTATGGAACAAACTGTCTCCAGTGGACTTGATAATGCAGGTTCATTGGTCCAGATTTAAATAAAAAAGCTGAGATGAGATTTTCCAAATAGAGTAGTTACAAGTTCCTGTATATTGATAACATAAAGTAGAGTTGGGAAGGGTTTTGTCACTGTGAGACACGGATAAGCTATGGAACTAAGTCTATCACAGATGGACGTTGTTAAAGGCAGTGTTCAAATGGTCATATTAAATAAAAAGACTAGGACTGGCTTTCTACAAACAGAATGTGATCCAAGTTACGGGTATTGATTACATAAAGTAAGAGGTATTGGGACAAGAGGATTTGTCACTGTGAAACGTAAAGCTATGGAATGTATCCCGATGTGACGTTGTTATGGCAGGTTCATTTGTCCATATTAATAAACAAGCGGATGATTTATACTCAAAACAAGTATGTTCAAGTTAACTGGTATGATCATAAAGTATAGTTGGGGAAAAAAGGTATTTGTCACTGTAGAACGGTAAAAGCTATGAGACATGTCTTCAAAATCCAGTGAGAACGCTTTTATTATGCAGGCATTGGTCAGTTTATATATAAGGAGCTGGAATAGTTTTCTACCAACAGAGAATGTTACAAGGTTCACTGGTATTGATACATAAAGTAGAGTTGGGAAAGGGTTTTCCCTGGAGAAGGTAAAGCTATGGAACTGTCTTCCAGTGACGTTGTTAGGCAGGTTCATTGGTCAGTTTAATAAAAAGCTGGATGAGTTTCTACAAACTAGGAATTTACAGTTACGGGTATTGATACATAACGTAGAGTTGGGGAAAGGGTTTTTCACTGTTGAGAACGGTTAAACTATGGAACTGTCTTCCATTGGACGTTGTTATGCTGTTCATTGGTCTTTATAAAAACTGGATGATTTTCTTCTACAAACAAGGAATGTTCCAAGTTACTGGATTGATCCATAAAGTAGAGTTGGGAGAGTTTGTCACTGTGAGAACGGTAGCTATGGACCTGTCTTCCAGTGGAGTTGTTTATGCAGTTTCATTGGTCAGTTAATAAAAGGCTGGATGATTTTCTACAACAGGAATGTTACAAGTTACTGGATTGATACTAAAGTATAGTTGGGAAGGGTTTGTCACTGTGAGAACTGTAAAGCTCTGAACTGCTCTTCCAGTGGACGTTGTTATGCAGGTTCATTGGTCAGTTTAATAAAAGCTGGATGAGTTTCTCTACAAAACAAGGAATGTTACAAGTTACTGGTATTGATATATAAGTAGATTTGGGAAAGGTTGTCACTGTGAGAACGGTCAAAGCTATGGAACTTTCTCAGTGGCGCTGGTATGGCAGGTTCATTGGTCAGTTTTAATAAAAAGCTATGAGTTTCCTACAAACAAGAATGTTACAAGTTACTGGTATATACATAAAGTAAGTTGGGAAAGGGTTTTCACTGTGAGAACGGTAAAGCTTGGAACTGTCTTCCAGTGGGACTTGTTATGGCAGTTCTATTGGTCAGTTTAATAAAAAGCTGGATGATTTCTCAAACAGAATGTTACAATTTACTGGTATTGATACATAAAGTAGAGTTGGGAAGGGTTGTCACTGTGAGAAAAGACGGTAAGCTATGGAACTGTCTTCCAGGGGATGTTGTTTAGGCAGGTTCATTGGTCAGTTTAATAAAAGCCTGGATGAGTTTTCTCAAACAAGGAATTTACACATTTTACTGGTATTGTATAAAGTAGAGTTGGGAAGGTTTGTCACTGTGAGAACGGTAAGCTATGGAACTGTCTTCCAGTGGACGTTGTTATGGCAGGTTCATTGGTCAGTTTAATAAAAAGCGGGATGAGTTTCTACAAACAGAAGTTACAAGTTACTGGTATTGATACATAAAGTAAGTTGGGGAAAGGTTTGTCACATGTTGAGAACGGTAAAGCTATGGAACTGTCTTCCAGTGGACGTTGTTATGATGGCCAGGTCATTTGTCAGTTTATAAAGCTGGATTAAGTTCTACAAACAAGGAAATGTTCCAAGTTACTGGTATTGATACATAAAGTAGAGTTGGGAAAGGGTTTGTCACTGTGAGAACGGTAAACTATGGAACTGTCTTCCATTGGAACGTTGTTATGGCAGGTTCATTGGTCAGTTTTAATAAAAAGCGGATGAGTTTCTACAAACAGAATGTTACAAGTTACGGTATTGAACATACAAGTAGAGTTGGGAAAGGTTTTTCACTGTGAGAACGGTAAACTATTGAACTGTCTTCCAGTGGAGTTGTTTGGCAGGTTCATTGGTCAGTTTAATAAAAAGCTGGATGAGTTTCTACAAACAAGGAATGTTACAAGTTACTGGTATTGAATCCATAGTAGAGTTGGGAAAGGTTTCTCACTGTGAGAACGGTAACTATTGACTGTCTTTCCAGTGGAACGTTGTTATAGGCAGGTTCATTGGTCGTTTAATAAAAAGCTGGATGAGTTTCTCCAACAAGGATGTTCAAAGTTACTGGTATTGATACATTAAAGTAAGTTGGGAGGGTTGGTCCTGGAAAGAACTTAAGCTATGGAACAAATGTTTCCAGTGGCCTTGTATGGCAGGTCATTGGACAGTTTTTTAATAAAAGCTGGGATGAGTTTATTCTTCTTCGCTTCTGTCTAACAAGAATTTTACAAGTTACTGGTATGTGCTACATAACAGTAGAGTTGGGAAAGGGATTGTCACTGTGTGAACGGATAAAGCTAGGGAACTGTCTTCCAGTGGACGTTGTTATGAGCAGGTTCATTGGTCAGTTTATAAAAAGCTGGATGAGTTTCACAACAAGGAATGTTACAAGTTACTGGTTGATACATAAATTAGAGTTGGGAAAGGGTTTGTCACTGTGAGAACGTAGCTATGAACTGTCTTCCAGTGGACGTTGTTATGGCAGTTCATTGGTCAGTTTAATAAAAGCTGGATGAGTTTTCTACAACAAGGAATGTTAAAGTTACTGGATTTGATACATAAGTAGAGTTGGGAAAGGGTTTGTCACGTGGAAACGGTAAAGCTTAGGAACTGTCTTCTGGACGTTTGTTATGGCAGGTTTATTGGTCAGTTTAATAAAAAGCTGGATGAGTTCTTACAAACAAGGAATGTTACAAGTTACTTGTATTGATACATAAGTAGAGTTGATCCAGGGATATCTTCCGATCAGAAAATTTTCCCATTTCTGGTAGTTTTTTTTTCTTGCCTTCCTTGCATCATTCTAACATTAGTCAGGGAATATTGGTCTGTGCTTGTTAACAATTTTTTTTCTCCTCTTGATCAACAATTCGGCAGGCAGATGAGGATATTGCTGATTACGTTGGGACTGGATGGCAGTATGTTTGTATTCAACCTCAAAAACTTGATATAACTATACAAAGGACTAACGTGTGATAATTGTCAAAAAAAGCAGTCGTCAACTAAGGAGTAACGGGCGCGTCATGGAATGCGAAACAGGAATTTAGGTACTTTTACGCATTCGAATTCATTCACTTTGATTATGTCGCAATTTGCGAAAGTAGCTATGACTTTTAGTCCGAGTCATCACATATTTTGAAAATACATAGTTTTCCTCGTATTCGGTTCGAATAGAAAATCTCGTGGAATTCGAGGGTATCTCTTATGTGTTAAGCCCCCTCGATCCAATTTTGGAGGAATATTATCCTTTTGCCATTGATAATTTTATTCAAATGTTTTTTAATTCGGTGCATCGTTAATGTCAAAACCTACATGCAGGAAAGTTTAAATTAAGTACTTTCTTATAACTGGTTGTACTCTAAACACTAAACAATGTGGGTACGTCCTAAATATCAGTTTAATTTCAATAATTGTGGTATTACAACTTTTAAAGACCTGCTCAGCTACAAGATTTTACATCAGGAATGTGATCCATTATCTCTAGGTTTATTTTTTTGAAGAATATTATTTCAAAAGATATAGACATATTTCCACAAAGTGACAAAGTATTAACAGTATGTATTAATCAGTTAAAAACATATAATAATTGTAAAATCATGGATTTCTACTGAGGTTGAAAGCTATCACTAACTTGTTTCCCAGTAAAAGGGACTTGATAATTTTCACAGGTTCCAAAATGATGTAACATTTGGGTATAAAATATACATCTAATAGCCAGCACTTGAGGTCAACTATGGCAATATCTCCACACCACAGTGTTTTTTCCCTTGGTGCTCAGATAGGCCGGGATCATTGTGATCCAAACACTGCAGAAGACCAGCATGCTGAACAGTGATGTACTTGGCCTCATTAAAACTGTCCGGTAAGGTCCGAGCTAAAATGCTAAAACAAAACTAACAGCTGCCAGAAGCCCCATATAACCAATAACTGAGTAAAGGCAATAGCTGATCCCTCATTGCACTGAATGATGATTGTTCCAGGAAGTGTGAATGTCCATATCCTGAAGGGAGGAGAAATGGCCACCCAATTCATCCGATTATTATTTGAATGGATGAACAGATCAATACTACAGAATTGGACAGTTTGACTCCCCACCCATTCCTCCATGAGCTCCCAGGCTTTGGCTTTGAATGCATGTAAACCATGATAGTCTTGGCCAGGAGAGAAGAGACAGCTATGGAGAAGGTGATTCCAAAAGTGATTATACGTAACATGCAGGTTATATCCACGGCGACCGAGGAACAGGAACACAGTGAGGAAGCTCAGCTTGATGGAGACCAGAGGAGGAAGCTGAGCCGTTATTGGCTCTCACTATGGGGGTGTCCTGATATTTTTATAAATATTCCAATATTATTAATACTTATAGGGAACAACAAAGTGAAAGTAGTTGAAAAACACCAGAAATCCCATCATTATGTAGGGTAGGAAATCTTCTGTTTTTGCAATACATTGATTCCCTTCTCATTGGGCCATTCTCATTGTCCTGGACTCGATGCAGTTTTCCACTGTCTGCAAAGATACAAACTCATAAGGAACAACCCGGAGACAAAACACACCTTGTAGTTAACATGGTATATATAATAATTAAAAAACTAACTATATGTCAATTACATTTTTTTTTTTAAAAATCACTTTTTTTATTTTAATCATATTTTCAGTTTCATTTTACCCAGCCATCATGGCAGCTTTACAGGTAGTAGCTCCTCCTCCTTGCCATCACAGGAAACTTCTAAAGATTCCTGGAACCTTCTTTACCTTTTTAGAAGTTCCCTTCATGCCAGATGGAAGGTGGCTTACCTGGCCTTTGGCCCCATGGAGTTTTTAATGCCCTCTTTCTCCATAAGTCGAGGCCTCCCTGTGATGTGCCCGGATTGGGTGTGGCTGTTGTTTTCTAGTAAGGGTGTTTGGCATATTGCAATTAAGTTATGTCTTTTTTCTGTTTTCTCTGGCTTTCTCTGGCCGGCAGCGATTTCGAAAATTCATCTTTGGAGCTAAAGGTCACGAAGGGATCCTAGGTAATCTTAAGACATATTTAAAAAAACAAAGAGTGGGGGATATTGGTGGCTCTGACCTGTCTTTTTAATCCCCACAGCCTCAATCAACCAGAGAAAGTGCCCAATGCCTCAGATGCAGAAGTTCTGTGGAGGTGGTGTCTGGTGAGCCAAGGAATCATCCCTCCTTTCTTCTCGATGGAGACTTTGAGGAACGGGATTATTAATTCTATTATGCAGGATTTCAGCAGTTGCAGAAACAAAAGAAGCGACATGAGACTGATAGAGCGGTGGACTGCTGCCTCCTGAGGATCTTCTGGCCCTCGAAGGAGAGGAGGAAATGAGTTGGAAATCGACTCAGGCTTCATTATACAGTAATTGGGTCATTAATAAATGCGCTCAGAAGAATGAACTCCAATGTCGACAATGGAATGCAGTACGGATTCAGTTTATCTTCAGGCAAAATGGAAAAGACGGGAAAGAAAATTCATAAGCAATAAAAATCCGTTTGACGAAAAAAATGCAAAAATGTGGGACAATCCCCGAAGGTGATCGCTCGTAGTGAGCTGGCCCACAGGACATCTCCTCTCTCCTGTGAATGGTAGGGCAGTATTAGGGACCCATAGAGAAGCGCATGGAGTCAGCAACTCAGAAAAAACTTTATAAACTGATACTACTATCAGACCTGCTATGACTTTAACTGTGGTATCCAGAGCAACGAAAAAAAGGGTACAACATTTTTGTCCAGCAATAGATCAATTGTGAAAAGCACCAAGCTCCTGAGAGCTAGCAGGAGTCAGGATGGCATAGACCTTTTTGCAGAGGCCTCAGTAGGTCTGGTACGTCTGTAGGCAAGAGCCATGGCCCACAGCTGGATCTTCTGGGAGTAAAAGTTTCTTCTTCTTCCTTCTCTCTTGCTCAGAAATGGAAAAATAAGAACGTTTCAGGTGAGAGGCTTTGTGGCGATCTAGAGATAAGGGTTATATTTTTGGTCTCAGTACAATATCGTCAGGAAATCAAGTTCCCAGGTCATCACATCTGAAAGGTTAGGAAACTCTTTCAATGGGAAAGAGGTTCATGGCCCTCAGGAAAAGGGAGTCTCACTGTAATTGGGAGTCCTGCTCATCCCTGAGATTTGGTGGTCGACTCTCAAGTTTTATCATAGGTTTTTCCATTCACAATATATGGTGTTTAATTTTTATCGGAATTCTGAAAATCATAATACGGAACAAAACCGGACATCACTACTGAGATGGCCGCCAGGTAAGGAACCTTTATCCAAGCAAAAAAAAACAGCTTCCAAGGCTCATGAAGTGTATGATGCCTTTATAATATAAGGATCCAGGGAGAGGGTTTATGGGACTGCAGACTAGAATGTAATGTCTGTTACCGTACATTATGTGGCTGCATACGAAACATAATATATTTAAATTGCACACGAGAAGGTATAGGAACAAGACAAACCACTGGTATCTGCTAAAAAGATAAAAACCAAATATCCTTAGTTTGCTGATTGACTAATACTGGCCATATTGCTTTATACTAAACAGGTCTATTTAGTGATGAAGGAGAAACATTGGAACTCACACATTGGAACCTGCATTGGAATCCCAATCAACACTAGAACATCTATTACCAGGATACATTGAGTAGATTTACTGTACCAGTTCTATTGGAGATCTCTCCTTCTGAACACCGGACACAGTCATAACAGCAGGACTTGGATCCAGGATTTGAAGCTTTTCTATATCCGGGGAGACAGTTCTCTGAACATTGAGATCTCGGGATCTAAAATAAAAAAAAAATACAAATCTGATAGTAGTTTTAATTTAAATTACAATTTAGTAATATATTACGTCTATCACAGTAAATAATGGAACATCAGAGATATGAAGGAAAATAGTAACAGAAACCATAACTTTGACTGTGATTTGGAATTGTAATGACCTGATTGGGGTTCATACCTAGGATATAACAGTAGGGGATATGGGTATGATTGGACAGGTAGTCTATGGATATAATATGGGGAATATAAAGGGGTTCAGTCCTAGGATATAACAGTAGGTGATATGGGTATGATTGGACAGGTAGTCTATGGATATAATATGGGGAATATAAAGGGGTTCAGTCCTAGGATATAACAGTAGGGGATATGGGTATGATTGGACAGGTAGTCTATGGATATAATATGGGAATATAAAGAGGTTCAGTCCTAGGATATAACAGTAGGGGATATGGGTATGATTGAATAGGTAATCTATGGATATAATATGGGAATATAAAGGGGTTTTCCTTCCTAAGATATATCTAAGAGCTATCTAAGAGTCTGTTTGTCTGTCTGTCTGTTCAAATCAAATTGAGATTTATTGGCAGGAACAAATATATTGGTATAATAGGATATGATAAATAGTGTAAAACTCACCCAGGCGAGTTTTCTCTATCTTATTAATAGGATATGATAAATAGTGTAAAACTCACCCAGGGGAATTTTCTCTATTTTATTAATAGGATATGATAAATAGTATAAAACTCACCCAGGGGAATTTTCTCTATTTTATTAATAGTATATGATAAATAGTGTAAAACTCACCCAGGGGAATTTTCTCTATTTTATTAATAGGATATGATAAATAGCGTAAAACTCACCCAGGGGAATTGTCTCTATTTTATTAATAGGATATGATAAATAGCGTAAAACTCACCCAGGTGAATCTCACCCAGGGGAATTTTCTCTATTTTATTAATAGGATATGATAAATAGTGTAAAACTCACCCAGGTGAATTTTCTCTATTTTATTAATAGGATATGATAAATAGTGTAAAACTCACCCAGGGGAATTTTCTCTATTTTATTAATAGGATATGATAAATAGTGTAAAACTCACCCAGGTGAATTTTCTCTATTTTATTAATAGGATATGATAAATAGTGTAAAACTCACCCAGGCAAGTTTTCTCTATTTTATTAATAGGATATGATAAATAGTGTAAAACTCACCCAGGCGAGTTTTCTCTATTTTATTAATAGGATATGATAAATAGTGTAAAACTCACCCAGGGGAATTTTCTCTATTTTATTAATAGGATATGATAAATAGTGTAAAACTCACCCAGGTGAATTTTCTCTATTTTATTATTAGGATATGATAAATAGTGTAAAACTCACCCAGGGGAATTTTCTCTATTTTATTAATAGGATATGATAAATAGTGTAAAACTCACCCCAGGCAAGTTCTCTCTATTTTATTAATAGGATATGATAATTAGTGTAAAACTCACCCCGGTGAATTTTCTCTATTTTATTAATAGGATATTATAAATAGTGTAAAACTCACCCAGGCAGATTTTCTCTATTTTATTAATAGGAATATTTTTTTAATATTGCTTATTTTCAGCAAACTGCAGCTAAGTATTAAACCAGTTCTATTAATATGGGAACATACCATAGTGCTGTGTAAGAAATAGTCATGTTAATGGAACATTCCAGTAAGTAATGATGTTTGGTAGAAATTCTGTTAAAAACAAAAGCAGAAAAGGGACAAAAATAGTTCTGAAATGTCACCATCTCCGGTCTGCTATTTCTCTTTTCACCGCGATACCAGACTTAACACAATGAATAAGGCGATATTACCATCGCACATCGCCGCATAGATACTTTTCCCCAAAAAAGGAATGTTTTCATAAATACGACAAAAACAGCTCTCTTTGTCATTGTGATGTTCTGCAATAGCGAAATAGCAAACATAGCGATTGTTTATAAATATGCCCCATAATCTGTCACTCTTAACAACAACTACATTTTATCATTTTATCATACTAGCAGATGTACATGAGGGCATAGTTACCAGGTGTGTGTTTGGCTAAGATGGGAGAGACAGGAGAAAATAAGAATTATAATATAATATAATGAGTTGAGGAGGTGACATTGCTTGAGGGACGTATAGCACATATGTTTATAGCAAAACGTTATATACAACGTTATCAGTTTTTCCATTTGGATCGTAAATATACAAAGGTTGTGGTGAACCTACTTGTGAACATGCTACATGTAAATATCCATGAGAAAAACATTGTGTCTGAACGCCATAGCACTTGAGTGACTGTGCTAGCTTTGTTGATGGTGATAGCAAATGCATAGGCAGATTTTCCATAAGGCTTGGATAGGCTCATCCTGGTCAAGTGAAATCTGGCAAAAAAAATTGCTGGAAAAAACACACAGAGCACATGCATTGGTGATATCACATTTCACCTGATTGAATATAGGAGACCATTGAAGCATGCTCCTTCATTTGGAGACCCTATTGACTAGGTTTAATTATAGCTTGATATAGACTTGGTATAATTATATATGTATATATAAGATGTTTGTGGAATAAAGTTTGTTAAAAGTCCTACGAGTGCTCCTCCGTTCGTTTTTCATATATATATATATATTTATATATATATATATATATATATATATATATTTATAGATAGGTAGGTATACACGGTGCACTCCTGTTTATTCAACATACAAACGGCAACGTTTCGGCTCTGTGTCTGGGACCTTTCTCAAGCCAATATTAGTGCATATATAAAGTGTGAATAACCTCTCATCACATGGGTGAGTAAACCAATTAGTGAGTGACACGCCTATAATGACCAATTTGCAGTCACATCGTTAATATGCGGCTTAAAGTGAAATAGTGCAATAAATACCAATACATCTGTTCAGTGCAAACAATACAATAAATAACAATATATCAATATTGTGTTGAATCTTTGCAAACTCTCATAAAGTGCCTCGTGTCTCTAGTAAAATATTGTGAGTATAAAAATTCTGTACTAAATAGAACATACTAGGCATATAATAAAGATTAAAATAACAAATTTTGACTATACTAATTAATCATGCAAGTGTTTGTCCAGGTTCACCCTTGTCATTCAATACACATCTCTATCTATCCATTAAAAAACATCGTAGTGGCATATTTTCATTAAGGCCATAAGGCTGGATCGTGTTTAAGGACCAGATCCATTTGGCTTCCAGTTGTAATAATGATTGGGATTTGTTACCCCCTCTTTTAGGTTTGGGCATATGGTCTATTCCAATAAACTTAACATCTTTGTTATTGTGTCCCATCTCTAGAAAGTGTTTGGCCACCGGTTTGGACGTATGGCCATCTTTAAATGCTGTGTTGATGGCCGACCGATGGCCATCTATCCTCAGCCTAAGGGCTAAATCTGTCTTGCCCACATATACTAAATTACAAGGACAAATAATTATGTAAATCACATGAGTAGTGGTACATGTTATTTTGTGTTCAATGTTCAAAATCTGCTTATTTTGTGGATTAACAAAATATTTGCCAGCTGACATAAATTTGCATGAGGTGCATTTAGTACATTTAAAGCATCCTTTGGTGATATTAGTCTGGAGTAGCCAATTGCTATCCTTGGGTTTCTCTTCAAATACGGTTTTAACCAGGTAGTCTTTTAGATTCCTTCCCCTTCTATATCCAATCAGGGGTTTGCTTGGCAACACATTTTTAAGAACTTTGTCTGATGTTAAAATGTTCCAATTGTCCATAATACTTTGAATGTTTGAAACTTCCCACCAGAGTATTACATTTCTTGTGTGGGGTCCTCTGATTTTGTGTTTCATCATATTTTACTTTGGCTCTCTGTAATGCCTGGGAAAGTATGTCTTTTGGATAGCCCCGATTAGCAAAATTTTCCCACATTTCTTTAATTTGGCTTTCCAAAAATTCAGGTTTTGAATTGTATCTTAAAACTCTTAAAAATTGGGAAATCGGTAAAGAGTTTTTAAAGTGCAATGGGTGGTCACTGAAGAAGAGTGTTTCTATCCGTCTCTTTGTGGAATAACGAATAATTTAATCTTGTACCCTCCTTTTTGATACATAGATCTAAAAATTCAATTTTATCATTACTTACAGTTTTAGTGAATCTAATTGACAAATTCAGATCATTAAGGCTATGATACATATCCTCCAGGGATTGGTGAGACCCCTGCCAGATGAAGAATAGGTCATCAATAAACCTGTAATATAATAGTAAAAAATCACCATATTTAGACAGAATATGTTGCATCTCATATTGGTACATCGTTATATTTGCATATGCTGGGGCCATGGCTGCCCCCATGGCTGTTCCTATTTTCTGCAAATAATATGCATTTTCAAATTGAAAGAAATTGTATTTCAGGCTTATTTCTAGCATTTCCAGGACAAAATTCTGAAAGGCATAGTTGTCACAGTTCTGTTTGTTAATTATATTTTTAACCACTTCTAAACCCATGGCATGGGAAATGATCGTGTACAAGCTAGTTATATCCATTGTAACCAGCCAAATTTCAGGTCCGTCTGGTAGCGTTACCTCATTAAGGATTGAGATAAGGTGTCTCGTGTCCCTTAAGTGTGTAGAGAGGTTCTGGACTATGGGTTGTAGTATGTCATCCACAAACTTACCCAATGGTTCCAACAGTCCCCCTCTCATTGAAATAATAGGATGCCCCGGGGGTTCTTTAGAGTTCTTATGTATTTTAGGGAGAGTGTATATAATAGGATACACTGGGAATTCTTGATATAGAAAATCACCCAAATCCTGTTTGATAATATTGCCCTGCACTGCTCATGATATGCAGGTATATATTTGTTTTTGGTAATATGTGGTGGGGTCTCTCTCTAATCTTTCATAGATATTCCCATTGCTCAATTGGGTAAGTAGTTCCTGGCGATAATATGTAAAGTCCATGACAACTATCCCTCTGCCCTTGTCCGCTGGTCTTATTACAATGGAGGAATCGTTCTTAAGGGCCTTAAGTGCTAGCCATTCATCCTTCGTCAAGTTGTATTTATATCTGACACTCTTACTACCACTAATTATCTCCATGGTGACCACCTGATTAAAGTATTTTAATTGTGGGTTAACACTGTGTGGGTCAAATTTGCTCTTCAAATGTAATGTGTTGCATCTTTATCCTTGTGGTTGATTGGCAAAATATTCCCTCAGGGCAACTTGTCTGTTAAATTTATACAGATCTACCTGTGTGGTAAAAGAATCATATTTAGTGGTGGGGACAAAAGACAAACCTTTGCGCAGGATCTTCTGTTCATTAATATTCAGAGGTCTGGAGAAGAGGTTGAAGATGGGTATAAATTCCATCTTATTCCGCGGGTACTTGCTTCCCCTTCTGGCTGGGTGGCACTTCCGTCGTCTGACGGTTTTCTCCGCTTGCCTCTCTGTATTCCCCGGCCTAAAAAATCATTGTGGGCTTCCGATGTTGAGCCTTGTTCCCCGTTCGTATCATTGCGTGCGTGCGCCCGTGTGTACTGCGCTTTGGTGTCATCCGTTCTCCACCATTGTTGTCCCCGCTCATTGCTCTTGCGATGTTCACCAAATTGAACTCTCTTGGGCTGGCGTCCTCGCGATTGGCTCTTGGGGCGGGTACTCAATCTCCCATAATGCCCAGTGAGCCAACCATATACTTTAGACTCCTTGTAATCGTTTTGTACTTTCTGCAGTTTCTGTCTCTTAAATCGGATCAAATCCTTTTGTAAGTATCACTCACAGTGATATATTTATTCAGGGCTTCTTTGTGTTCATCCAAACTCAGGATATCTTTATGTTTACTTTCGAAGGCAGCCAACTTTTTCTCTGCATCATCTAATTCTCTGGCTACCTCTTCCACCACCAAGATCATCAGCTCCATTGAACATCTGTTCAACACACCGGTCCACTTGCAGCAGAAATCAACATTATTACAACCTATTGTAGGTATGTTGTTAATACGGAAGCCTCGTGGAATTTGTTTATTTCTATAGTAATCTGAGAGAAATAAACCATGCAGGTCCAGATCCTCATTGAATATATGTGGCCCAAAATTGATTTTCCATACTTGGATTGTCTCGGCGAGCTTTGACAAGTATATTTTCACTCATACTTTTGTTATATTTTTCCCATACAATTTGAGGATTTGAGGGATTGCATGTTGTTGTGATCATGGTGAACAGATCTCATATTTGCTGTAGAAAAGACTGTAAAGTTGCTTCTGACAAATTCATTCTGAATTGAGAAAGCCAGTCGGATGACTAGCGAAACGTCTTCAAGAACTACATTTCAAGTCCAGTTGATCTAATTGAATACAACAGATATACCATGACCTGGATGAATGAGAACCTTCACAAGCATGCTTCTGACAAAGTAAATTCCCAGTGTGTGTCATCCTCTAGTAAACCATGTTTTTGGAAAGCCTCTCTGTATTGACACACACTTCACCGTCTATTGTTTTCAAATCCATAAAAGATGTTGGACTTTGAACTGTATGGCCATGGACTGGCAACCGCATCATGGCCATGATGCAGAAGACCTTCAGCAAGATTCAATAAAAGATCTTATTGTTTAAAATGCTGCTAATTTTGCCCCAACCAATCAGATCTTATTTAACATTTGAAAGCTAACATCTGATTGGTTGGGGCAAAATTAGCACCATTTTAAACGATAAGACCTTTTATTGAATCTCCCTGCTTGTTTGTGTTTGCAGAAGATCTTCTTTGATGCATCCCATGTGTAGTATTGTGGTACCTCAGGATAGAGCAACATCATTGCAAATGTGTCTTCTGCACATACTTTGAAGAATGCTGTTAGTGTTTGGTGGGTCAGCAGCAAGTTGCATGGCAATTTCAGTTCTAAAGTACATTCTTTGTCCATTTTCTGAATGAACACTAAGATGAACCACATTGGGTGGCATTTATAAATGGGAAAGGTGAGTATATGCCTTACTGCTTCATTGCTACCGATATATCTTCCTAGCTGGTATTCAGATACTTCGTCATTAGCGTTTGCATTTGTCAGGCCGAAAGTTGCCATATTGATTCCCTTATTAATATACTTGCAAATGTATTTAATAGACTTGACTGAGTTACAATACTCGACATTGATGTGAGCTTGGAAGGTTTTGGAAAGAAGTGGAGAGTATAGAACAACCCATTGGTTATCCACTTCATTGCCCCTTATCTGGATCATTGCTATAAAACCACCATATTCTGGAACGCCTCTTCTATATTGAGGATAACCATCATCTCCAGTTTGTGTATGTTGTATCAGCTATCTTGTATATTTCTTGGTACATTTGCCATTTTTCATGCAAGGCGCATGAATATTGATATTTCCACATGGTCCATGAATAATACAGTTCTTCACAACTCCATACAGATGTGGATCATCATCAGGTTTGCGGATTCAGCAGAGATAATGTTATCAATTTGATTTGGGTGAATTTTTTGTTTTAGCGAAATGAGAATGAGAATGTGGAAGTTCTCGCTACTGCCAGTCAATGGAGTATATCCAGCATTGTGTGTCCAAAGACATTACTTTTTGTAATAAAGCGGAACAATTTCATTTGCTTTTGTCTGAACCCCCTGGCTAGTAAATTGTGACAATCTCTGGATGTCTGAAAGTTCTTTTGTGATTTTAACCCAAGCTGGGTTGTAGTTGAAGGTGATGAATAAGTCAGGACATCCATAATGTCGAACATAAGCCATAGCATCTTGGGTATACCCATGCATGTGTCTAGGATTTCCTGTAAATGTAGCAGGTAAAATGACTAATTTCCCAGTATTATCAATGTTTCCATCACTAGTCACATAATCACATAAGTGGATGCAATCATCGACTCGTAGTTTTTTTATTAGGACATATAAAGAGAAGTCGCTCACTTTCAATCTTTGAATACATATCAACCACAAATTGATGGAATAATTGACGGAAATGTATAATATGGTTGGAGGAATTCTCTCGTATCATTATCCTGTATGTATAAAAGTCTATGCAGGAAACATTTTTATTAGTGTTTGCACCAGAAGAAGGGTTGGTTTGCATGATGTTGAAATAATAGCCAAATAATAGCCAAATAATAGCCATCTTGCCAAAATCTGAGTGGGTATTGAGGTGCATCATATGATCGATGTGTTTCTGTAATGCGCTTGAGGGAGTCGCTGTGCGTGTGAATGATAATGTCACGTTGTTGCAATTCATCACCTGTTATAATCTTGTTTACTTGAAGTGCATTAAAATGGTGTCCATGTTTGGTGGACGGTCTTTATTCAGCCCTGATAACTATGTTGTACTCATCTGTTGGCATTAGCTGTAATGCTGTTTTAAATGTTTGTAGGAGCTGATTGTGTTGATGAAGCATGTGATGCATCTTGAATACAACGTCACGTTGGACATCAGGGATATAGGCATGGCCTGGGGTGTGTCTTAGGGTTTGTGCTTGTGGCGGCAGTCTGAGTGGTGGTGGCCTCAAGTAAATACATTCAGGGGTGTGGGAAAGGTGAGCACATATATACTGAAAAGATTTCTACTTATATATAGTACATGCTGACAGCACAGACCTGATAGGAGAGTGCTAAACCCAGATTCCTTTCCTATGAGTCTTAGGAAGGGGCCCGGGTCCACAGAACATAAAATGAAGTACAGCCTTCATACTATACTTCACAACCTCATTCTATTAAAATTGCATTGCCGAGGAATAATCCAAGGAATAATGTCTCACCCCCAGCATACCCAGCATAAGTTTCTCCTTTATGTCCTCTATCTTACACAAACATGACTTCCTGTCTAGCATATAGAATGTTTCTTCTATTGGCTAAGACTGTCACAATTCTGGCTTAGGTAACCCGATAGGTTGTGTTACTAAATGGACAGTTTTACAATATTGCAATTCTGGATTTTTATAATTAACTGACTATCTCAATTCATACTTTTCCCCTTTATTTAACAGCTGAACCATTATTTGAACAACAATCCCTACTTTGATAAATATGGAGGAATTGCTACAAAATATTATATTAAAAATATAGTTAACGGGTCATTTCTAAAACATTATTCAGAGAATACTGGAATCTATACTCCCTGGGCTGAACCGGACCATCAGATAAATATCAGCTTGGAATCTATAGAATGGAGGAAGCACAATAAAAAGGTAAGGACATTAGTTTGTCTTTTAAACCAATCTTAGTGTTGGGTTGCAATAAAATATATAAAACAGATTTAATAAAAGTTCTTATCATTAAATATGGTGCTAATTTTGCCCCAACCAATCAGATGTTAGCTTTCAAAAAAATTTTGGTTGGGGCAAAATAAGCACCATATTTAATAAGAACTTTTATTGAATCAAGTCAGCTGAACAAGTACAGCTTACACAGGGCTAATTAGTAAACATGGCCATATTAATTTAGTTTTTTGCCTTCCTCGGGATCAACAGTTAGGCAGGAAATGGGGGTATTGCTAAGTAGGTTGTACTAGATGAACTTATGTCTTTTCAACCTCAAATACTATACTATACTATACTATACTATAATATACTACACTATACTATACTACTATACTATACTTTAGTACTATACTACACTATACTATATATTATACTATACTATACAACCCTATACTATACTACACTTTACTATACTACACTACACTACACTATACTATACTGTACTGTACTGTACTGTACTACACTATACTATACTGTACTGTACTATACTGTACTATACTATACTACACTATACTATACTATACTGTACTATACTATACTATACTGTACTGTACTATACTGTACTATACTATACTGTACTGTACTATACTGTACTATACTATACTGTACTATACTATACTATACTGTACTGTACTATACTATACTGTACTATACTATACTATACTATACTGTACTATACTGTACTGTACTATACTATACTGTACTATACTATACTGTACTATACTATACTATACTATACTGTACTATACTACACTATTCTATACTATACTACACTATACTATACTATACTGTACTATATTATACTGTATGTTGTTCTATAAGGTGTAACTATTAAAAGGGGGGAAGTTGGAGGGTATGTGTTTCTAATTTAAGGTAAACTTATTTAAGGGGGAATGTTGGAGGGTATGTTGTTTCTATAAGTGCAAACTATTAAAGGGGGAATGTTGGAGGGTATGTGTTTCTATAAGTGTAAACTATTAAAGGGGGAATGTTGGAGGGTATGTGTTTCTTCCAAGTGTACTATTAAAGCGGGAATGTTGGAGGGTATGTTTTCTATAAGTGTACCTATTAAAGGGGGAATGTTGAGGTGGTATGTGTTTCTATAAGTGTAACTATTAAAGGGGTAATGTTGGAGGGTATGTGTTTCTATAAGTGTACCTATTAAAGGGGGATGTTGGAGGGGTATGTGTTTCTATAAGTGTAAACATTAAAGGGTAATGTTGGAGGGTATGGTTTCTATAAGTGTAACTATTAAAATGGTAATGTTGGAGGGTAGTGTTTCTATAAGTGTAACTATTAAAGGGGGAATGTTGGAGGGTATGTTATTCTATAAGTGTACAGTACCATGACCTGCATGAATGAATATTACAGATATGCCTGACCTGGATGAATGATATTACAAGATATACCGTGATCTGGATGGATGAATATTACAGATATACCGTGACCTGGATGAATGAATATTACAGTATACCATGACCGATGAATGAATATTACGATATACCATGACCTGGATGGATGATATTACAGATATACCATGACCTGGATGGATGAATATTACAGATATACCATGACCTGGATGAATGAATATTACAGATATACCGTGACCTGGATGAATGAATATTACATATATACCGTGACCTGGATGGATAAATATTACAGATATACCGTGACCTGGATGAATGAATATTACAGAAATACCGTGACCTGGATGAATGAATATTACAAATATGCCATGACCTGGATGAATGAATATTACAGATATACCATGACCTGGATGGATGAATATTACAGATATACAATGACCGGATGGATGAATATTACAGATATACCATGACCTGGATGAATGAATATTACAGATATACCATGACCTGGATGAATGAATATTACAGATATACCATAACCTAGAGGGATGAATATTATAGATATACCGTGACCTGGATGGATGAATATTACAGATATACCGTAATCTGGATGGATGAATATTACAGATATACCGTGACCTGTATGGATGAATATTATAGACATACCGTGACCTGGATGGATGAATAGTACAGATATACCGTGACCTGGATGAATGAATATTACAGATATACCGTGACCTGGATGAATGAATATTACAGAAATACCGTGGACCTGGATGAATGAATATTACAAATATGCCGTGACCTGTATGAATGATTTACAGATATACCATGACCTGGATGGATGAATATTACAGATATAACATAACTAGATGAATGAAATTACAAATATATCGTGACCTGGATGAATGAATATTACAGATATACCATGACCTGGATGGATGAATATTACAGCTATAACAATGACCTAGATGAATGAATATTACAGAGTATACCGTGACCTAGATGAATGAATATACTGATATACCGTGACCTGGATGAATGAGAACCTTACAAACCTCTGAGTTTTCTTACTCCAACAGGTTTGCAAAATAGCAGTAAATATTAGCTATGAAATTTACACATTAAATTTTAATGGAGATATTTAGGTGCAAATCAAAATGACATTTGAAATTATAATTTTGTAATGACATATTGTTGGTACAAAATAGAAATTTCATGGATGATTTTCTATTTTATAACAAAATTGTGACAGTTTTGTGACAATTTTTGACCGCATTTTATCTTTGAAAATGGTAAATTTTGTCATGAAATTAGTTTTGTTGTGAAATTACATTTTTAGTGAACAACACGATTTCAGTAAACTGGGGGCATAGTGGGAACATCTTATCTGGAGTGATATGTTTAAAACCCTTAAGCTGGGTACACATAGTGCAATCCATTCCTGAATGACACCTTCAGCACTTACGATGGTTGGCCAGAAGGTAGGACTGTCCGTCACAGCAATAGTGGTTGTGGTTTTCAGATGCGTCCTATTCAGATGAATGGTCAGTCACGGTTGAAAATCCATTTGATTATTTTGGCCGGATCAACCACTACACTAAACTATCAGTCAATTGGCCCGAAATAGTATTGCATAGTGTATACCATGCTTTAGGGTATGGAAAACCAACTGGAGACTTTAACTGAGAGTGCAGGAGAAATATCTGTCCCAACGGCACCAGCACCACTTGTTTCTTTCATTTGGCTACTTTATGCCACTTTTTTTGTCTTGCATTATAGAACTTCGTAAAATAAGTAATTGTCTACATTTAAATGTAGTGGTTTACTTCATATTACTGCATTATCATACTGTACTGCATCACTACACAGTAATGACACAAAATAAATTTAGCAGCCAACAAGAACATCCCATCTCAAAGTGTTCCAGCCAAAGTCCTGTAAGTTTAACTCAGTGGTGGGGAAGATCCCGGAAAGTTTAATAAGGGAACATGTTCTGAGTATGTTTCAAGCACTGACATTATAAGTAGAGATGGAATAGAACTAGAACTCGAACCCAAGTTGAGCCGAACTATTCGAATTTGAACGAATTAGGACTTCTCGAACTATCCAGAGCCGGATTTTCGATATTTCTGACTTCGATAAATCAAATGTTCGACTGTTCGAATGTGCCTATTATACTATACGCGACATTGAATCCGCAACTAAAATGTCCATGATCTAGGACGAACATCAATCTAAGAGTAAAGTGTCCATAAGCCATACGCGAGCATGGAACCGCGAGTAAATGTACTGTTCCACTAACCGGCATGAGACTCACGAATATCAAATCGAGTTGAACATGATAGCCAACCGAGTACGCAATCCAGGTAAAGAGTAAATAGATTAGTACCATGGATATAAGAAAGATAAAGTAAGTGAACGCCCTAAGAACAGGTTACAGCACAAGAATTGGTAATTTAGATTCAATGAGACTCATACATAGTACCAATAGAGCGATCGGGAAGACCCCCTAATTATAAGTAGTAACCAGCATGGATTTAGGTGGAATAGATCTTGTCAAACTAACTTGCTTGGCTTTTATGAGGAAGTAAGTAGAAATTTAGACTCTGGCATAGCAGTAGATGTATATCTGTTGTATTCAATTAGATCAAATGGACTTGAAATGTAGTTCTTGAGACGTTTCGCTAGTCATCCGACTGGCTTCTCAATTCAGAATGACTTGTACAAGAATCTGTGGCAATTATGTACCCTGGAAAAATCCCAATTAGCATATCACAGCCAGGGGTGTTACAGGTGGTGATTGGATAGTGGCTAAGAGGTGTTATAGGAACGCCCAGGAGTAAGGTGTTATTAAAACAGCATTGTACATGGCAGACAGTTGGTGTCGAACCCCCCACCTCTATTTAGGCTTGGTTTCTTTATTTTCACATAAATGGCCTCCTTAACACCTCTCTTGAACCAGTCACGTTCCTTCGCCAGTATGTTAACATTACAACTTCAAAGGTATGTCTTATCCTTAAGATGCAGGTACCAGTCTGAGTCCTGACCCAGGAATTGGCTCTTCTGTGCTGGGCCTACGTTGAGCAGTTGCTGTTTGGTCTCCCCCACATACAAATCAGAGCATTTTCACTGCACTGCACTGCATATATGATGTCGCTTTTCTTGTGTTTCGGTATTGGGTCTTTCGGATGTACCAATTGCTGCTCATCGTATCCCTGTCTGCTTTAAACCGAACAACACACTGAGGCAGCAATTGGTACATCCGAAAGACCAATACCTAAGCACAAGAAAAACGTCTTCCAGTGGACGTTGTTATGACAGGTTCATTGGTCAGTTTAATAAAAAGCTGGATGAGTTTCTACAAACAAGGAATGTTACAAGTTACTGGTATTGATACATAAAGTAGAGTTGGGAAAGGGTTTGTCACTGTGAGAGAAAGGTTAAAGCTATGGAACTGTCTTCCAGTGGACGTTGTTATGGCAGGTTCATTGGTCAGTTTAATAAAAAGCTGGTGTGTTTTCTCAACAAGGTATGTTACAAGTTACTGGTATTGATACATAAAGTAGAGTTGGGAAAGGGTTTGTCACTGTGAGAACGGTTAAAGCTATGGAACTGTCTTCCAGTGGACGTTGTTATGGCAGGTTCATTGGTCAGTTTAATAAAAAGCTGGATGAGTTCTACAAACAAGGAATGTTACAAAGTTACTGGTATTGATACATAAAGTAGAGTTGGGAAAGGGTTTGTCACTGTGAGAACGGTAAAGCTATGGAACTGTATTCCAGTGGACGTTGTTATGGCAGGTTCATTGGTCCATTTAATAAAAAGCTGGATGAGTTTCTACAAACAAAGAATGTTACAAGTTACTGGTATTGATACATAAAGTAGAGTTGGGAAAGGGTGTCACTGTGAGAACGGTAAAGCTATGGAACTGTCTTCCAGTGGACGTTGTTATGGCAGGTTCATTGGTCAGTTTAATAAAAAGCTGGATGAGTTTCTACAAACAAGGAATGTTACAAGTTAATGGTATGATACATAAAGTAGAGTTGGGAAAGGGTGTTTCACTGTGAGAACGGTAAAGCTATGGAACTGTCTTCCAGTGGACGTTTATGGCAGGTTCATTGGTCAGTTTAATAAAAAGATGGATGAGTTTCTACAAAAAGGAATGTTACAAGTTACTGGTATTGATACATAAAGTAGAGTTGGGAAAGGGTTTGTCACTGTGAGAACGGTTAAAGCTATGGAACTGTCTCCAGTGGATGTTGTTATGGCAGGGTTCATTGGTCAGTTTAATAAAAGCTGGATGGGTTTCTACAAACAAGGTATGTTACAAGTTACTGGTATGATACATAAAGTAGAGTTGGGAAAGGGTTTGTCATGTGAGAACGGTAAAGCTATGGAACTGTCTTCCAGTGGACGTTGTTATGGCAGGTTCATTGGTCAGTTAATAAAAAGCTGGATGAGTTTCTACAAACAAGGATGTTACAAGTTACTGGTATTGATACATAAAGTAGAGTTGGGAAAGGGTTTTCACTGTGAGAACGGTAAAGCTATGGAACTGTCTTCCAGTGGACGTTTTATGGCAGGTTCATTGGTCAGTTTAATAAAAAGCTGGATGAGTTTCTACAAAACAAGGAATGTTACAAGTTACTGGTATTGATACATAAAGTAGAGTTGGGAAAGGGTTTTCACTGTGAGAACGGTTAAAGCTATGGAACTGTCTTCCAGTGGCGTTGTTATGGCAGGTTCATTGGTCAGTTTAATAAAAAGCTGGATGAGTTTCTACAAACAAGGAGATTACAAGTTACTGGTATTGAGAATAAAGTAGAGTTGGGAAAGGGTTTGTCACTGTGAGAACGGTAAAGCTATGGAACTGTCTTCCAGTGGATGTTGTTATGGCAGGTTCATTGGTCAGTTTAATAAAAAAGCTGGATGTGTTTCTACAAACAAGGTATGTTACAAGTTACTGGTATTGATACATAAAGTAGAGTTGGGAAAGGGTTTTCACTGTGGAGAACGGTAAAGCTATGGAACTGTCTTCCAGTGGACGTGTTATGGCAGGTCATTGGTCAGTTTAATAAAAAGCTGGATGAGTTTCTACAAACAAGGATGTTACAAGTTACTGGTATTGATACATAAAGTAGAGTTGGGAAAGGGTTTTTCACTGTGAGAACGGTAAGGCTATGGAACTGTCTTCCAGTGGACGTTGTTATGGCAGGTCATTGGCAGTAGTTTAGTAAAAAGCGGATGAGTTTCTACAAACAAGGAATGTTACAAGTTACTGGTATGATACATAAAGTAGAGTTGGGAAAGGGTTTGTCACTGTGAGAACGGTAAAGCTATGGAACTGCTTCCAGTGGACGTTGTTATGGCAGGTTCATTGGTCAGTTTAATAAAAAGCTGGATGAGTTTCTACAAACAAGGAATGTTACAAGTTACTGGTATTGATACATAAAGTAGAGTTGGGAAAGGGTTGTCACTGTGAGAACGGTAAAGCTATGGAAACTGTCTTCCAGTGGACGTTGTTTATGGCAGGTTCATTGGTCAGTTTAATAAAGCTGGATGAGTTTCTACAAACAAGGAATGTTACAAGTTACTGGTATTGATACATAAAGTAGAGTGGGAAAGGGTTTGTCACTGTGAGAACGGTATAAGCTATGGAACTGTCTCTCCAGTGGACGTTGTTATGGCAGGTTCATGGTCAGTTTAATAAAAGCTGGATGAGTTTTTACAAACAAGGAATGTTACAAGTTACGGTATGATACATAAGTAGAGTTGGGAAAGGGTTTGTCACTGTGAGAACGTGTAAAGCTATGGAACTGTCTTTCAGTGGACGTTGTTATGGCAGGTTCATTGGTCAGTTAATAAAAAGCTGGATGAGTTTCTACAAACAAGGAATGTTACAAGTTTACTGGTATTGATACATAAAGTAGAGTTGGGAAAGGGGTTTCACTGTGAGAACGTAAAAGCTATGAACTGTCTTCAGTGGACGTTGTTTAGGCAGGTTCATTGGTCAGTTTAATAAAAAGCTGGATGAGTTTCTACAAACAAGGAATGTTACAAGTTACTGGTATTGATATATAAAGTGAGAGTGGGAAAGGGTTTGTCACTGTGAGAACGGTAAAGCTATGGGACTGTCTTCCAGTGGAGTTGTTTATGGCAGGTTCATTGGTCCGTATAATAAAAAGCGGATGAGTTTCTACAAACAAAGGAATGTTACAAGTTACTGGTATTGATACATAAAGTAGAGTGGGAAAGGGTTTGTCACTGTGAGAACGGTTAAAGCTATGGAACTGTCTTCCAGTGGACGTTGTTAGGCAGGTTCATTGGTCAGTTTAATAAAAAGCTGGATGAGTTTCTACAAACAAGGAATGTTACAAGTTACTGGTATTGATACATAAAGTAGAGTTGGGAAAGGGTTTGTCACGTGAGAACGGTAAAGCTATGGAACTGTCTTCCAGTGGACATTGTTATGGCAGGTTCATTGGTCAGTTTAATAAAAAGCTGGATGAGTTTTACAAACAAGGAATGTTACAAGTTACTGGTATTGATACATAAATAGAGGTGGGAAAGGGTTTGTCACTGTGAGAACGGTTAAGCTATGGAACTGTCTTTCAGTGGACGTTGTTATGGCAGGTTCATTGGTCAGTTAATAAAAGCTGGATGAGTTTCTACAAACAAGGAATGTTACAAGTACTGGTATTGATACATAAAGTAGAGTTGGGAAAGGGTTTGTCACTGTGAGAACGGTAAAGCTAGGAAACTGTCTTTCAGTGGACGTTGTTATGGCAGGTTCATTGGTCAGTTTAATAAAAAGCTGGATGAGTTTCTACAAACAAGGAATGTTACAAGTTAATGGTATTGATACATAAAGTAGAGTTGGGAAAGGGTTTGTCACTGTTGAGAACGGTAAAGCTATGGAACTGTTTCCAGTGGACGTGTGTATGGCAGGTTCATTGGTCAGTTTAATAAAAAGCTGGATGAGGTTCTACAAACAAGGAATGTTACAAGTTACTGGTATTGATACATAAAGTAGAGTTGGGAAAGGGTTTGTCACTGTGAGAACGGTAAAGCTATGGAACTGTATTCCAGTGGACGTGTTATGGCAGGTTCATTGGTCAGTTTAATAAAAAGCTGGATGAGTTTCTACAAACAAGGAATGTTACAAGTTACTGGTATTGATACATAAAGTAGAGTTGGGAAAGGGTTTGTCACGTGGAGAACGGTAAAGCTATGGAAACTGTCTCCAGTGGATGTTGTTATGGCAGGTTCATTGGTCAGTATAATAAAAAAGCTGGGTGAGTTTCTACAAACAAGGAATGTTAAGTTACTGGTATTGATACATAAGTAGAGTGGGAAAGGGTTTGTCACTGTGAGAACGGTAAAGCTATGGAACGTCTTCCAGTGGACGTTGTTATGGCAGGTTCATTGGTCAGTTTAATAAAAAGCTGGATGAGTTTTACAAACAAGGAATGTTACAAGTTACTGGTATTGATACATAAAGTAGAGTTGATCCAGAGATAATTCCGATTGCCACTTGGAGTCAGGAAGGAATTTTTTTCCCCTTCATAATTCTGGTAGTTTTTTTTTCTTTGCCTTCCTGTGGCAGGTCATTTCTAAAACATTATTCAGAGAATATTGGAATCTGTGCACTCTGGGCTGAACCAGATTTTTTTTTTTCCTTCCTCTAGATCAACAATTAGGCAGCAAATGTGGGTATTGCTGATTACGTTGGACTGGATGGGCATATGTCTTTATTCAACCTCAAAAACATTATTATACTATAGCAAAGGAGCTCACCAGGTCCAGATAACAACAAAGCAGTTACGTCAACTAGGGATGGCCGGTTCACGAATCCGCGAACAGCGGATTTTTCCGGATTTTCCGCCTTCCGAACTTCCGATTCACGGATTTTTGATATTTTCAAAATTTCGAAAATTACTATGATTTCTTTATCTCCATAAATACATATTTCGAAAATACTAGTTTTCTCGTATTTCGAAAAGTTTCGAAAATACGAAAAATCTCGTAATTTCGAGAGTTTTTTTTTAATGCGCCCGCTCGCGGATTTCGAATTTTCGGATTTGCCGCGGATTTTGCAAAGTTTGGACATCTCTAATGTCAACCAACCCAGAGAATGTTGAGATTGGTTAACTTTGTTACTGGTTTGAGACCTTTAAACACAAGGACAATGGGTAGGAAGAAAAGAAATCATATTGTGGGTAATACAAACTTTTAAAACCTTATCAGCTAAAAGGTTTTACCATCAAATTGTTATTCATTATTCATTTTTTTTAATGCAATGACTTAGTTTGCAAAAGATATATATAACATAATGTTTGACACAAAGTGAACAAAGATTACATTAATGTATTATATTTAAAATATACTGTAATTTTATCTTGATCTACTGTATGTTGTGATCACTAGGACTTGTTTCCTAATAAATGGGACTTTGAATTCATTTTAGGTTTCCATAATATTATGTAACATTTTGGCAAAAAGATACAGCATAATAGTCCAGCACTTGAGGTCAATATGGCCATTATCTCCACACACACAGTGTTTTTCCCTTTGGTGCTCAGATAGGCCGGGATCATTGTGATCCAAACACTGCAGAAGACCAGCATGCTGAAAGTGATGTACTTGGCCTCATTAAAACTGTCCGGTAAGGTCCGAGCTAAAAATGCTAAAACAAAACTAACAGCTGCCAGAAGCCCCATATAACCAATAACTGAGTAAAAGGCAATAGCTGATCCCTCATTGCACTGAATGATGATTGTTCCAGGGGAAGTGTGAATGTCCATATCCTGAAAGGGAGGAGAAATGGCCAACCAAGTTCATACAGATTATTATTGAATGGATGAACAGATCAAGACTACAGAATTGGACAGTTTGACTCCCACCCATTTCCTCCATGAGCTCCCAGGCTTGGTGGCTTTGAATGCAATGTAAACATGATAGTCTTGGCCAGGAGAGAAGAAAACAGCTATGGAGAAGGTGATTCAAAAGTGATTATACGGAACATGCAGGTTATATCCAAGGGCGACCGAGGAACAGGAACACAGTGAGGAAGCTCAGCTTGATGGAGACCAGGAGGAGGAGTGAGGTTCCTGTTATTGGCTCTCACAATGGAGTGTCCTGGAATATAATGAAAACTCCTAACATTAACAGAGTTATAATAAAAAATAAGACTGAAGTAAATGTTAAAATCAAGGAAAACACATCATTCTTGAACTGGAGAAAATCCTCTTTCTTAGCAATACACAGATTCTTCTATCGTTTGGCATTTCCATATCAGGACAAATTTGCAATTTTCACTATCTGTAGGGGGAAAATACATCAATGAAGAGGATTCTCAAATTGGAATCTGCATCTCATATAACCTGATATGCCCAGATTTATTTTTAAAAACAAAAGACACAAGCAAGTAGCTTAAACTTAAGCTGTGTATTATCAATAACAGCACATACAGGGGAATTAAATAGAAAGAAAAAAAAAGAAAAAAAAAGAAATTGCAAATCTAATTATTTTACATGTAAATCAAAAAAACATTACCAGTTATGTTGGAAATTCTCTCTCTGTACATGGGATACAATCATAACAGCAAACTGGATTCCAGGTTTTGGTGCCTTCCTGAAGCCTTGAAGACAAACTTCTGTGCATCTTCCTCTAGGAATCTACCAAATAAAATTAGCTGTAGATGTATTGTTCATACCACAACAAACCCAACCCTTTATATACTAAATTTTAAAAAATATTCCTGTTGATTCATTATCCAGGTCATGCATATCTGTAATATTCATCCATCCAGGTCATGGTATATCTGTAATATCTCCATCCAAGTCATGGTTATCGTAATTCATCCATCAGTCATGTAATCTGTAATATTATCATCAGGTCACAGTATATCTGTAATATTCATTCATCCAGTCATGGTATTTAATATTCATCCATCCAGGTCAAGTAATGTATATATCCATCTAGGTCAGTATGCTGTAATATTCATTCATCCAGGTCACGGTGTGACTCTAATATTCATCCATCCAGGTCACGGTATATCGTATATTCATTCATCCAGGTCCGTATATCTGTAATATTCATCATCCAGGTCACGGTATATCGAATATTCATTCTCCAGGTCACGGATATCTGTAATATTCATTCATCCAGGTCACGGTATATATGTAATATTCATCCATCCAGGTCATGGTATATCTGTTATATTCATTCATCCAGGTTATGGCATATCTGTAATATTCATCCATCCAGGTCATTGTATATCTGTAATATTCATCCATCCAAGTCACGGTTATGTAATTCATCATCCAGGTCACGGTATATCTGTAATATTCATTCATCCAGTCATGTATATCTGTAATATTCATCCATCCAGGTCACGGTATATCTGTAATATTCATCCATCCAGGTCACGGTATATCTGTAATATTCATCATCCAGGTCACGGTATTTCTGTAATATTCATCCATCAGGTCACGGTATATCTGTAATATTCATTCATCCAGGTCACGGTATATCTGTAATATTCATCCATCCAGGTCACGTATATCTGTAATATTCATCCATCAGGTCACGGTATATCTGTATATTCATTCATCCAGGTCACGGTATATCTGTAATATTCATCCATCCAGGTCACGGGATATCTGTAATATCATCCATCCAGGTCACGTGTATATCGTAATTTCATCCATCCAGGTCACGGTATATCTGTATATTCATCCATCCAGGTCACGGTATATTCGAATATTCATCCCCCAGGTCACGGTATATCTGTAATATTCATCCATCCAGGTCACGGTATATCTGTAATATTCATCCATCCAGGTCACGGTATATCTGTAATATTCATCCATCCAGGTCACGGTATATCGTAATATTCATCCATCAGGTTCACGTATCTGTAAATTCATCCATCCAGGTCACGGTATATCTGTAATATTCATCCATCCAGGTCACGGTATATCTGTAATATTCATCCATCCAGGTCACGGTATATCTGTATATTCATCCATCCAGGTCACGGTATATCTGTAATATCATCCATCCAGGTCACGGTTATATCTGTAATATCATCCATCCAGGTCAGGTATTCTGTAATATTCATCCATCCAGGTCACGGTTAATCTGTAATATTCATCCATCCAGGTCACGGTAATCTGTATATTTCATCCATCCAGGTCACGGTATATCTGTAATATTCATCCATCCAGGTCACGGTATATTGTAATATTCATCCATCCAGGTCACGGTTATATCTGTAATATTCATCCTCCAGGTCACCGGTTATCTGTATATTATCCATCAGTCAGCGGTATATCTGTATTCATCCATCCAGGTCACGGTTCTATCTGTAAATTCATCCATCCAGGTCACGGTATATCTGTAATTTCATCCATCAGGTCACGGTATATCTGTAATATTCATCCATCACAGTCACGGTATATCTGTAATATTCATCCATCCAGGTCACGGTATACTGTAAATTCATCCATCAGGTCACGGTATATCTGTAATATTCATCTACAGGTCACGGATATCTGTAATATTCATCCATCCAGGTCACGGTATATCTGTAATATTCATCCATCCAGGTCACGGTATATCTGTAATATTCATCCATCCAGGCACGGTATATCGTAATATTATCCCTCCAGGTCACGGTCTATCTGTAATATTCATCCATCCAGGTCACGGTCTATCTGTAATATTCATCCATCCAGGTCACGGTCTATGTAATATTATCCATCCAGGTCACGGTCTATCTGCAATATTCATCCATCAGGTCAAGTATATCTGCAATATTATCCATCCAGGTCACGGTATATCTGCAATATCATCCATCCAGGTCACGGTATATCTGTAATATTCATCCACCAGGTCACGGTTATCTGTAATATTCATCCATCCAGGTCACGGTATAATGTAATATTCATCCATCCAGGTCACGGTATATCTGTAAATTCATCCATCCAGGTACGGATATCTGTAATATTCATCCATCCAGGTCACGGTTTATATCTGTAATATTCATCCATCCAGGTCACGTACTGTAATATCATCCATCCAGGTCACCGTATATCTGTAATATTCATCCATCCAGGTCACGGTATATCTGTAATATTCATCCATCCAGGTCACGGTATATCTGTAATATTCATCCATCCAGGTCACGGTTATCTGTTATATTCCATCCAGGTCACATCACTCACATCTTATACTGTATTCATCCTCCAGGTCACGGTCTATTGTAATATTCAGTCATCATGCGCAGTCCGGTATCGTTTCACCGCACTTAAGTAAGTCTATTTCATCCATCAGGTCACGGTCTATCTGTAATATTATCATCCAGGTCACGGTATATTCTGTAATATTCATCCATCCAGGTCACGGTATATCTGTAATATTCAATCCATCCAGGTCACGGTATATCTGTAATATTCATCCATCAGGTCACGGTCTATCTGTAATATTCATCCATCCAGGCCACGGTCTATCTGTAATATTCATCCATCCAGGTCACGGTCATCTGTAATATTCATCCAGGTCACGGTCTATCTGTAATATCACCATCCAGGTCACGGTATATCTGTAATATCATCATCAAGGTCAATGGTATATCTGTAATATTCATTCATCCAGGTCACGGTATATCTGTAATATTATCATCCAGGTCACGGATATCGAATATTCACCATCAGTCACGGTATATCTTTTGTATTCAATTAGATCAACTGGACTTGAAGTTTAGTTCTTGAAGACGTTTCACTAGTCATCCGACTGGATCTCTCAATTCAGAATGACTTGTACAAGAATCTGGTGGCAATTAAGTACCCTGGAATTTGCCAGATATAACAACAAGGTGATAGGGACCTCTGAATGCAATGTATTGATTGCATTGTGGCTAAGAGGTGTTATCAAAACTGCCCAGGGTAAGGCATCAAAACAGCATTGTATATTGCCAACAGATTCTTAGGTCGGTTGACTAGAAAAACTCCTTTAAGAACTAAACTAAGTCCAGTTGATCTAACTGAATAACACAAATATATCTAGGACCAAATGAATGAAAACCTTTATAAGGATATTGCAACTCATTTTGGGGACAATGCAAAAAAGACTGCAAGGAAACTGGCAGACTACACCAAACCAAACAAATATTGTTCACTCTAGCACTCCTGGGTGGGCAATTGTGGAAAATGTTTAGGTGCAAACCTTAAGGTTGATAAAATACAGCAGTATATAGATAGAAGATGAGAACACTACATTCATGATACTTTGTGGATATATTAGAGAGAATTACAGACAATTAGCAGGAAATGTTTATCCATAGGGATGAACTAACAATAGAATCCCCCTTGGACTTTTATATTAAACTTAATGTTTCATTTGTTAGAGTAAGATTATGGAATATGCTGCCTATACATTGGAAATAAAGTATTTTCAGGGTTACACTAGTTACCAAAATCTGTAGGTGTCCATATGTGATTGGTATGTCCTTGTGCAGGACATAGTATAGTATAGTATAATATAGTACAGTATAGTATAGTACAGTATAGTACAGTATAGTATAGTATAGTTTAAGTTATAGTATAGTACAGTATAGTATAATATAGTATAGTATAGTACAGTATAGTATAGTATAGTATAGTTGTAGTATAGTATAGTAGTATAGTATAGTGTAGTATAGTACAGTATGTAGTATAGTACAGTATAGTATAGTATAGTGTAGTATAGAATAGTGTAGTATGTTACAGTATAGTGTAGTATAGTATAGTACAGTATAGTACAGTACAGTATAGTATAGTGATAGTGTAGTACAGTACAGTATAGTACAGTACAGTATAGTATAGTTTAGTGTAGTGTAGTATAGTAAAGTGTAGTATAGTATAGGGTAGTTATTAGTATAGATAATATATAGTATATGTAGTATAGTACTAAAGTATAGTATAGTAGTAGAGTATAGTGTAGAATATTATAGTATAGTATAGTGATGTATAGTGTAGTTAGTATAGTACAGTATAATATAGTACAGTATAGTATAGTATAGTGTAGTATAGTACTAAATATAGTATAGTAGTATAGTAAGTGTAGAATTATATAGTATAGTATAGTATAGTATCGGTAGTATTAG
>JAACNH010000749.1:60179-71170 GCA_019447015.1 Hymenochirus boettgeri
TACTATACTACACTATACTATACTATACTGTACTATATTATACTGTACTATACTACACTATACTATACTATACTATACTATAATATTCTACACTATACTATACTACTATACTATACTTTAGTACTATACTACACTATACTATATATTATACTATACTATACTACCCTATACTATACTACACTTTACTATACTACACTACACTAAACTATACTATACTGTACTGTACTATACTGTACTGTACTACACTATACTATACTATACTGTACTGTACTATACTGTACTATACTATACTACACTATACTGTACTATACTACACTATTCTATACTACACTATACTATACTATACTGTACTATACTATACTGTACTATACTACACTATACTATACTATACTATACTATACTACACTATACTATACTATACTATACTGTACTATACTATACTATATTATACTATACTGTACTATACTATACTGTACTATACTATACTATACTGTACTATACTGTACTATACTATACTGTACTATATTATACTATACTATACTATGTCCTGCACAAGGACATACCAATCACATATGGACACCTACAGATTTTGGTAACTAGTGTAACCCTGAAAATACTTTATTTCCAAGATGTATAGGCAGCATATTCCATAATCTTACTCTAACACAATGAAACATTAAGTTTAATATAAAAAGTCCAAAGGGGGATTCTATTGTTAGTTCATCCCTATGGATAAACATTTCCTGCTAATTGTCTGTAATTCTCTCTAATATATCCACAAAGTATCATGAATGTAGTGTTCTCATCTTCTATCTATTATACTGCTGTATTTTATCAACCTTAAGGTTTGCACCTAAACATTTTCCACAATTGCCCACCCAGGAGTGCTAGAGTGAACATATATTTGTTTGGTTTGTGTAGTCTGCCAGTTTCCTTGCAGTCTTTTTGCATTGTCCCCAAAATGAGTTGCAATATCCTTATAAAAGGTTTTCATTCATTTGGGTCCTAGATATATTTGTGTTATTCAGTTAGATCAACTGGACTTAGTTTAGTTCTTAAAGGAGTTTTTCTAGTCAACCGACCTAAGAATCTGTTGGCAATATACAATGCTGTTTTGATGCCTTACCCTGGGCAGTTTTGATAACACCTCTTAGCCACAATGCAATCAATACATTGCATTCAGGAGGTCCCTATCACCTTGTTGTTATATGCTGGCAAATTCCAGGGTACTTAATTGCCAACAGATTCTTGTACAAGTCATTCTGAATTGAGAGATCCAGTCGGATGACTAGTGAAACGTCTTCAAGAACTAAACTTCAAGTCCAGTTGATCTAATTGAATACAAAAGATATACCGTGACCTGGATGGATGAATATTACAGATATACCGTGACGCAGCAGCAATGGTACATCCGAAAGACCCAATACCTAAGCACAAGAAAAACGTCTTCCAGTGGACGTTGTTATGACAGGTTCATTGGTCAGTTTATAAAAAGCTGGATGAGTTTCTACAACAAGGAATGTTACAAGTTACATGGTATTGATACATAAAGTAGAGTTGGGAAAGGGTTTGTCACTGTGAGAACGGTAAAGCTATGGAACTGTCTTCCAGTGGACGTTGTTATGGCAGGTTCATTGGTCAGTTTAATAAAAAGCTGGATGTGTTTCTACAAACAAGGTATGTTACAAGTTACTGGTATTGATAACATAAAGTAGAGTTGGGAAAGGGTTTGTCACTGTGAGAACGGTAAAGCTATGGAACTGTCTTCCAGTGGACGTTGTTATGGCAGGTTCATTGGTCAGTTTAATAAAAAAGCTGGATGAGTTTCTACAAACAAAGGAATGTTACAAGTTACTGGTATTGATACATAAAGTAGAGTTGGGAAAGGGTTTGTCACTGTGAGAACGGTAAAGCTATGGAACTGTATTCCAGTGGACGTTGTTATGGCAGTGTCATTGGTCCATTAAAAAGCTGGATGAGTTTCTACAAACAAAGAATGTTACAAGTTACTGGTATTGATACATAAAGTAGAGTTGGAAAGGGTTTGTCACTGTGAGAACGGTAAAGCTATGGAATGTCTTCCAGTGGACGTTGTTATGGCAGGTTCATGGTCAGTTTAATAAAAAGCTGGATGAGTTTCTACAAACAAGGAATGTTACAAGTTACGGTATTGATACATAAAGTAGAGTTGGGAAAGGGTTTTCACTGTGGAGAACGGTTTAAAGCTATGGAACTGTCTTCCAGTGGACGTGTTATGGCAGGTTCATTGGTCAGTTTAATAAAAAGCTGGATGAGTTTCTACAAACAAGGAATGTTACAAGTTACTGGTATTGATACATAAAGTAGAGTTGGGAAAGGGTTTGTCACTGTGAGAACGGTTAAGCTATGGAACGTCTTTCCAGTGGATGTTGTTATGGCAGGGTCATTGGTCAGTTTAATAAAAAGCTGGATGGTTTTACAAACAAGGTATGTTACAAGTTACTGGTATTGATACATAAAGTAGAGTTGGGAAAGGGTTTGTCACTGTGAGAACGGTAAAGCTATGGAAAACTGTCTTCCAGTGGAGTTGTTATGGCAGGTTCATTGGTCAGTTTAATAAAAAGCTGGATGAGTTCTACAAACAAGGAATGTTACAAGTTACTGGTATTGATACATAAAGTAGAGTTGGAAAGGGTTTTCACTGTGAGAACGGTAAAGCTATGGAACTGTCTTCCAGTGGACGTTGTTATGGCAGGTTCATTGGTCAGTTTAATAAAAAGCTGGATGAGTTTCTACAAACAAGGAATGTTACAAGTTACTGGTATTGATACATAAAGGAGTTGGGAAAGGGTTTTCACTGTGAGAACGGTTAAAGCTATGGAACTGTCTTCCAGTGGACGTTGTTATGGCAGGTTCATTGGTGTAGTTTAATAAAAAGCTGGATGAGTTTCTACAAACAAGGTGTTACAAGTTACTGGTATTGGTCATAAAGTAGAGTTGGGAAAGGGTTTGTCACTGTGAGACGGTAAAGCTATGGAACTGTCTTCCAGTGGATGTTGTTAGGCGAGGTTCATGGTCAGTTTAATAAAAAGCTGGAGTGTTTTTTCTACAAACAAGGTATGTTACAAGTTACTGGTATTGATACATAAAGTAGAGTTGGGAAAGGGTTTTCACTGTGAGAACGGTAAAGCTATGGAACTGTCTTCCAGTGGGACGTTGTTATGGCAGGTTCATTGGTCAGTTTAATAAAAAGCTGGATGAGTTTCTACAAACAAAGATGTACAAGTTACTGGGTATTGATACATAAAGTAGAGTTGGGAAAGGGTTTTTCACTGTGAGAACGGTAAGGCTATGGAACTGTCTTCCAGTGGACGTTGTATGGCAGGTTCATTGGTCAGTTAGTAAAAAGCTGGATGAGTTTCTACAAACAAGGAATGTTACAAGTTACTGGTATTGATACATAAAGTAGAGTTGGGAAAGGGTTGTGCACTGGAGAACGGTTAAAGGCTATGGAACTGTCTTCCAGTGGACGTTGTTATGGCAGGTTCATTGGTCAGTTTAATAAAAGCTGTGATGAGTTTCTACAAACAAGGAATGTTACAATTACTGGTATTGATACATAAAGTAGAGTTGGGAAAGGGTTTTGTCACTGTGAGAACGGTTAAAGCTATGGAAACTGTCTTCAGTGGACGTTTTATGGAGGTTCATTGGTCAGTTTAATAAAGCTGGATGAGTTTCTACAAACAAGGAATGGTACAAGTTACTGGTATTGATACATAAAGTAGAGTTGGGAAAGGGTTTGTCACTGTGAGAACGGTTAAAGCTATGGAACTGTCTTCCAGTGGACGTTGTTATGGAGGTTCATTGGTCAGTTTAATAAAAAGCTGGATGAGTTTCTACAAACAAGGAATGTTACAAGTTAATGGTATTGATACATAAAGTAGAGTTGGGAAAGGGTTTGTCACTGTTGAGAACTGGTAAAGCTATGGAACTGTCTTTCAGTGGCGTTGTTATGGCGGTTCATTGGTCAGTTTAATAAAAAGTAGGATGAGTTTCTACAAACAAGGAATGTTACAAGTTACTGGTATTGATACATAAAGTAGAGTTGGGAAAGGGTTTGTCACTGTGAGAACGGTAAGTAAAGCTATGGAACTGTCTTCAGTGGACGTTGTTTTAGGCAAGGTTCATTGGTCAGTTTAATAAAAAAGCTGGATGAGTTTCTACAAACAAGGAATGTTACAAGTTACGGTATTGATATATAAAGTAGAGTTGGGAAAGGGTTTGTCACTGTGAGAACGGTGGTAAAGCTATGGAATGTCTTCCAGTGGATGTTGTTATGGCAGGTTCATTGGTCAGTATAATAAAAAGCGTGGATGAGTTTCTACAAACAAGGAAGTTACAAGTTACTTGTATTGATACATAAAGTAGAGTTGGAAAGGGTTTGTCACTGTGAGTGTACGGTAAAGCTATGGAACTGTCTTCCAGTGGACGTTGTTATGGCAGGTTCATTGGTCAGTTTAATAAAAAGCTTGGATGAGTTTCTACAAACAAGGAATGTTACAAGTTACTGGTATTGATACATAAAGTAGAGTTGGGAAAGGGTTTGTCACTGTGAGAACGGTAAAGCTATGGAAACTGTCTTCCAGTGGACATTGTTATGGCAGGTTCATTGGTCAGTTTAATAAAAAGCTGGATGAGTTTCTACAAACAAGGAATGTTACAAGTTACTGGTATTGATACATAAAGTAGATGTGGGAAAGGGTTTGTCACTGTGAGAACGGTAAAGCTATGGAACTGTCTTTCAGTGGACGTTGTTATGGCAGGTTCATTGGTCAGTTAATAAAAAGCTGGATGAGTTTCTACAACAAGGAATGTTACAAGTACTGGTATTGATACATAAAGTAGAGTTGGGAAAGGGTTTGTCACTGTGAGAACGGTAAAGCTATGGAAATGTCTTTCAGTGGACGTTGTTATGGCAGGTTCATTGGTCAGTTAATAAAAGATGGATGAGTTTCTACAAACAAGGAATGTTACAAGTTACTGGTATTGATACATAAAGTAGAGTTGGGAAAGGGTTTGTCACTGTTGAAACGGATATAAAGCTATGGAACTGTATTCCAGTGGACGTTGTATGGCAGGTTCATTGGTCAGTTTAATAAAAAAGCTGGATGAGTTTCTACAAACAAGGAATGTTACAAGTTACTGGTATTGATACATAAAGTAGAGTTGGGAAAGGGTTTGTCACTGTGAGAACGGTTAAAGCTATGGAACTGTATTCCAGTGGACGTTGTTATGGCAGGTTCATTGGTCAGTTTAATAAAAAGCTGGATGGAGTTTCTACAAACAAGGAATGTTACAAGTTACTGGTATTGATACATAAAGTAGAGTTGGGAAAGGGTTTGTCACTGTGAGAACGGTTAATAAGCTATGGAACTGTCTCCAGTGGATGTTGTTATGGCAGGTTCATTGGTCATAATAATAAAAGCTGGATGAGTTTCACAAAAAAAGGAATGTTAAAGTTAATGGTATTGATACATAAAGTAGAGTGGGAAAGGGTTTGTCACTGTGAGAACGGTTTAAAGCTATGGAACTGTCTTCCAGTGGACGTTGTTATGGCAGGTTCATTGGTCAGTTTAATAAAAAGCTGGGATGAGTTTCTACAAACAAGGAATGTTACAAGTTACTGGTATTGATACATAAAGTAGAGGTGATCCAGAGATAATTCCGATTGCCACTTGGAGTCAGGAAGGAATTTTTTTCCCTTCATAATTCTGGTAGTTTTTTTTCTTTGCCTTCCTGTGGCAGGTCATTTCTAAAACATTATCAGAGAATATTGGAATCTGTGCACTCTGGGCTGAACCAGATTTTTTTTTTTCCTTCCTCTAGATCAACAATTAGGCAGCAAATGTGGGTATTGCTGATTACGTTGGACTGGATGGGCATATGTCTTTATTCAACCTCAAAAAACATTATTATTACTATAGCAAAGGAGCTCACCAGGTCCGATAACAAAAAAAGCAGTTACGTCAACTAGGGATGGCGGTTCACGAATCCGCGAACAGCGGATTTTTCCGGATTTTCCGCCTTCCGAACTTCCGATTCACGGATTTTTGATATTTTCCAAAATTTTCGAAATTACTATGATTTCTTTTATCTCCATAAATACATATTTTCGAAAATACTAGTTTTCTCGTATTTTCGAAAAGTTTCGAAAATACGAAAAATCTCGTAATTTCGAGAGTATTTTTTATTTTAATGCGCCCGCTCGCGGATTTCCGAATTTTCGGATTTGCCGCGGATTTTGCAAAGTTTGGACATCTCTAATGTCAACCAACCCAGAGAATGTTGAGATTGGTTAACTTTGTTACTGGTTTGTAACCTTTTAAACACAAGGACAATGGGTAGAAGAAAAGAAATCATATTGTGGGTAATACAAACTTTTAAATCCTTATCAGCTAAAAGATTTTACCATCAAATTGTATTTCATTATTCATTTTTTTTAATGCAATGACTTAGTTTGCAAAAGATATAATATAACATAATGTTTGACACAAAGTGAACAAAGATTACATTAAATGTATTATATTTAAAAATATATCTGTAATTTATCTGGATCTACTGTATGTTGTGATCACTAGGACTTGTTTCCTAATAAATGGGACTTTGAATTCATTTTAGGTTTCCATAATATTATGTAACATTTTGGCAAAAAGATACAGCATAATAGTCCAGCACTTGAGGTCAATATGGCCATTATCTCCAAACACACAGTGTTTTTCCCTTTGGTGCTCAGATAGGCCGGGATCTTGTGATCCAAAACAGCAGAAGACCAGCATGCCTGAAAGTGATGTACTTGGCTCATTAAAAACTGTCCGGTAAGGTCCGAGCTAAAAACTGTGATTAAAACAAAACTAACAGCTGCCAGAAGCCCCAATATAACCAATAACTGAGTAAAAGGCAATAGCTGATCCCTCATTGCACTGAATGATGATGTTCCAGGGGAAGTGTGAATGTCCATATCCTGAAAGAGGGAGGAGAAATGGCCAACCAAGTCATACAGATTATTATTTGAATGGGATGAACAGATCAAGACTACAGAATTGGACAGTTTGACTCCCACCCATTTCCTCCATGAGCTCCCAGGCTTGGTGGCTTTGAATGCAATGTAAACCATGATAGTCTTGGCCAGGAGAGAAGAAACAGCTATGGAGAAGGTGATTCCAAAAGTGATTATACGTAACATGCAGGTTATATCCACAGGGCGACCGAGGAACAGGAACACAGTGAGGAAGCTCAGCTTGATGGAGACCAGGAGGAGGAAGCTGAGGTTCCTGTTATTGGCTCTCACAATGGGAGTGTCCTGGAATATAATGAAAACTCCTAACATTAACAGAGTTATAATAAAAAATAAGACTGAAGTAAATGTAAAAATCAAGGAAAACACATCATTCTTGAACTGGAGAAAATCCTCTTTCTTAGCAATACACAGATTCTTCTTATCGTTTGGCATTTCCATATCAGGACAAATATTGCAATTTTCACTATCTGTAGGGGGAAAATACATCCAATGAAGAGGATTCTCAAATTGGAATCTGCATCTCATAACCTGATATAGCCCAGATTTTATTTTAAAAACCAAAAGACACAATGCAGTAGCTTAAACTTAAGCTGTGATTATTTACAATAACAGACATACAGGGTAATTAAATAGAAAGAAAAAAGAAAAAAAAGAAAATTGACAATTATCAATTATTTTACATGTAAATCAAATAAAACATTACCAGTTATGTTGGAAATTTCTCTCTCTGTACATGGGATACAATCATAACAGCAAAACTGGATTCCAGGTTTTGGTGCCTTCCTGAAGCCTTGAAGACAAACTTCTGTGCATCTTCCTCTAGGAATCTACCAAATAAAATTAGCTGTAGATGTATTGTTCATACCACAACAAACCCAACCCTTTATATACTAAATTTTAAAAAATATTCCTGTTGATTCATTCATCCAGGTCATGGCATATCTGTAAATATCTATCCAGGTCATGGTATATCTGTAAATTCATCCATCCAAGTCATGGTATATCTGTAATATTCATCCTCCAGCTCATGGTATATCTGTAATATTCATTCATCCAGGTCACAGTATATCTGTAATATTCATTCATCCAGATCATGGTATATCTGTAATATTCATCCATCCAGGTCATAGTATATCTGTAATATTCATCCATCTAGGTCATGGTATGTCTGTAATATTCATTCATCCAGGTCACGGTGTGACTCTAATATTCATCCATCCAGGTCACGGTATATCTGTAATATTCATTCATCCAGGTCACGGTATATCTGTAATATTCATTCATCAGGTCACGGTATATCTGTAATATCTTCATCCAGGTCAGTATATCTGTAATATTCATTCACCAGGTCACGGTATATATGTAATATTCATCCATCCAGGTCATGGTATATCTGTTATATTCATTCATCCAGGTTATGGATATCTGTAATATCATCCTCCAGGTCATTGTATATCTGTAATATTCATCATCAGTCAGGCTATCTGCTAATATTCATCCATCAGGTCACGGTATATCTGTAATATTCATTCATCCAGATCTGGTATATCTGTAATATTCATCATCCGGTCACGGTATATCTGTAATATTATCCATCCAGGTCACGGTATATCTGTAATATTCATTCATCCAGGTCACGGAGTTATCTGTAATAATCATCCATCCAGGTCACGGGATATCTGTAATATTCATTATCCAGGTCACGGTATATCTGTAATATTCATCCATCCAGGTCACGGTATATCTGTAATATTCATCATCCAGTCACGGTTATCGATATCATTCATCCAGGTCACGGTATATCTGTAAATTCCTCCATCCAGGTCACGGTATATCTGTACTATTCTCATCCAGGTCAGGTATATCTGTAATATTCATCCATCCAGGTCACGGTATATCTGTAATATTCATCCATCCAGGTCACGGTATATCGTAATATTCATCCATCCAGGTCACGGTATATCTGTAATATTCATCCATCCAGGTCACGGTATATCTGTAATATTCATCCTCCAGGTCACGGATATCTGTAATATTCATCCATCCGGTCACGGTATATCTTTAATATTCATCATCCAGGGCACGGTATAATCTGTAATATTCATCCACCAGGTCACGGTATATCTGAGATATTCATCCATCCAGGTCACGGTATTATCTGTAATATTCATCCATCCAGGTCACGGTATATCTGTAATATTCATCCATCCAGGTCACGGTATATCTGTATATTCATCCATCCAGGTCACGGTTATATCTGTAATATTCATCCATCCAGGTCACGGTATATGTAATATTCATCCATCAGGTCACGGTATATCTGTAATTTCATCCATCCAGGTCACGGTATATCTGTATATTCATCCATCCAGGTCACGGTGATATCTGTAATATTCATCCCTCAGGTCACGGTTTATCTGTATATTCATCCATCCAGGTCACGGTAATCTGTAATATTCATCATCCGGTCACGGTATATCTGTAATATTCATCCATCCAGGTCACGGATATCGTAATATTCATCCATCCAGGTCCGGTTATCTGATATTCATCCATCCAGGTCGGTACGTATACTGTAATATTCATCATCCAGGTCACGGTATATCTGTAATATCATCCATCCAGGTCACGGTATATCTGTAATATTCATCATCCAGGTCACGGTATATCTGTAATATTTCATCCATCCAGGTCACGGTATATCTGTAATATTCATCCATCCAGGTCACGGTATATCTGTAATATTCATCCATCCAGGTCACGGTATATCTGTAATATTCATCCATCCAGGTCACGGTATATCTGTAATATTCATCCATCCAGGTCACGGTATATCTGTAATATCATCCATCCAGGTCACGGTATATCTGAAATTCATCCATCCAGGTCACGGTCTATCTGTAATATATCCATCCAGGTCACGGTCTATCTGTAATATTCATCCATCCAGGTCACGGTCTATCTGCAATATTCATCCATCCAGGTCACGATCTGCAATATTCATCATCAGGTCACGGTATATCTGCAATTTATCCATCCAGGTCACGGTATATCTGTAATATTCATCCATCCAGGTCACGGTATATCTGGTAATATTCATCCATCCAGGTCACGGTATATAGTAATATTCATCCATCCAGGTCACGGTATATCTGTAATATCATCCATCCAGGTCACGGTATATCTGTAATATTCATCCATCCAGGTCACGTATATCTGTAATATTCATCCATCCAGGTCACGTATATCTGTAATATTCATCCATCCAGGTCACGTTATCTGTAATATTCATCATCCAGGTCACGGATATCTGTAATATTCATCCATCCAGGTCACGGTAATCTGTAATATTCATCCATCCAGGTCACGGTCTATCTGTAATATCATCCATCCAGGTCACGGTATATCTGTAATATTCATCCATCCAGGTCACGGTAAATCTGTAATATTCATCCATTCAGGTCACGGTCTATCTGTAATATTCATCCATCCAGGTCACGGTCTATCTGTAATATTCATCCATCCAGGTCACGGTCTATCTGTAATATTCATCCATCCAGGTCACGGTATATCTGTAATATTCATCATCCAGGTCACGGTATATCTGTAATATTCATCCATCCAGGTCACGGTATATCTGTAAATATTCATCCATCCAGGTCACGGTATATCTGTAATATTCATCCATTCAGGTCACGGTCTATCTGTTAATATTCATCCATCCAGGTCACGGTCTATCTGTAATATCATCCATCCAGGTCACGGGTCTATCTGTAATATTCATCCATCCAGGTCACGGTCTATCTGTTAATATCATCCATCCAGGTCACGGTATATCTGTAATATTCACCATCCAGGTCACGGTATATCTGTAATATTCATTCATCCAGGTCACGGTATATCTGTTAATATTCATCCATCCAGGTCCACGGGT
>JAACNH010000749.1:71372-85909 GCA_019447015.1 Hymenochirus boettgeri
CCGTGACCTGGATGGATGAATATTACAGATATACCGTGACCTGGATGGATGAATATTACAGATATACCGTGACCTGGATGGATGAATATTACAGATATACCGTGACCTGGATGGATGAATATTCATCCATCCAGGTCATGGTATATCTGTAATATTCATCCATCTGTTGTTCTATAAGGTGTAACTATTAAAAGGGGGGAAGTTGGAGGGTATGTGTTTCTAATTTAAGGTAAACTTATTTAAGGGGGAATGTTGGAGGGTATGTTGTTTCTATAAGTGCAAACTATTAAAGGGGGAATGTTGGAGGGTATGTGTTTCTATAAGTGTAAACTATTAAAGGGGGAATGTTGGAGGGTATGTGTTTCTTCCAAGTGTACTATTAAAGCGGGAATGTTGGAGGGTATGTTTTCTATAAGTGTACCTATTAAAGGGGGAATGTTGAGGGTGGTATGTGTTTCTATAAGTGTAAACTATTAAAGGGGTAATGTTGGAGGGTATGTGTTTCTATAAGTGTACCTATTAAAGGGGGATGTTGGAGGGGTATGTGTTTCTATAAGTGTAAACTATTAAAGGGGTAATGTTGGAGGGTATGTGTTTCTATAAGTGTAACTATTTAAAATGGTAATGTTGGAGGGTAGTGTTTCTATAAGTGTAACTATTAAAGGGGGAATGTTGGAGGGTATGTTATTCTATAAGTGTACAGTACCATGACCTGCATGAATGAATATTACAGATATGCCGACCTGGATGAATGAATTACAAGATATACCGTGATCTGGATGATGAATATTACAGATATACCGTGACCTGGATGAATGAATATTACAGTATACCATGACCTGATGAATGAATATTACGATATACCATGACCTGGATGGATGATTACAGATATACATGACCTGGATGGATGAATATTACAGATATACCATGACCTGGATGAATGAATATTACAGAATGACCGTGACCTGGATGAATGAATATTACATATATACCGTGACCTGGATGGATAAATATTACAGATTACCGTGACCTGGATGAATGAAATTACAGAAAACCGTGACCTGGATGAATGAATATTACAAATATGCCATGACCTGGATGAATATTACAGATATACCATGACCTGGATGGATGAATATTACAGATATACATGACCGGATGGATGAATATTACAGATATACCATGACCTGGATGAAGAATATACAGATATACCATGACCTGGATGAATGAATATTACAGATATACCATAACCTAGAGGGATGAATATTATAGATATACCGTGACCTGGATGGATGAATATTACAGATATACCGTAATCTGGATGGATGAATATTACAGATATACCGTGACCTGTATGGATGAATATTATAGACATACCGTGACCTGGATGGATGAATAGTACAGATATACCGTGACCTGGATGAATGAATATTACAGATATACCGTGACCTGGATGAATGAATATTACAGAAATACCGTGACCTGGATGAATGAATATTACAAATATGCCGTGACCTGTATGAATGAATTTACAGATATACCATGACCTGGATGGATGAATATTACAGATATAACATAAACTAGATGAATGAATATTACAAATATATCGTGACCTGGATGAATGAATATTACAGATATACCATGACCTGGATGGATGAATATTACAGATATAACATGACCTAGATGAATGAATATTACAGATATACCGTGACCTAGATGAATGAATATTACTGATATACCGTGACCTGGATGAATGAGAACCTTTACAAACCTCTGAGTTTTCTTACTCCAACAGGTTTGCAAAATAGCAGTAAATATTAGCTATGAAATTTACACATTAAATTTTAATGGAGATATTTAGGTGCAAATCAAAAATGACATTTTGAAATTATAATTTTGTAATGACATATTGTTGGTACAAAATAGAAATTTCATGGATGATTTTCTATTTTATAACAAAATTGTGACAGTTTTGTGACAATTTTTGACCGCATTTTATCTTTGAAAATGGTAAATTTTGTCATGAAATTAGTTTTGTTGTGAAATTACATTTTTAGTGAACAACACTGATTTCAGTAAACTGGGGGCATAGTGGGAACATCTTTATCTGGAGTGATATGTTTAAAACCCTTAAGCTGGGTACACATAGTGCAATCCATTCTCCTGAATGACCCTTCAGCACTTACGACTGGTTGGCCAGAAGGTAGGACTGTCCGTCACAGCAATAGTGGTTGTGGTTTTCAGATGCGTCCTATTCAGATGAATGGTCAGTCACGGTTGAAAATCCATTTGATTATTTTGGCCGGATCAACCACTACACTAAACTATCAGTCAATTGGCCCGAAATAGTATTGCATAGTGTATACCATGCTTTAGGGATGAAAACCAAACTGGAGACTTTAACTGAGAGTGCAGGAGAAATATCTGTCCCAACGGCACCAGCACCACTTGTTTCTTTCATTTGGCTACTTTATGCCACTTTTTTTGTCTTGCATTATAGAACTTCTGTAAAATAAGTAATTGTCTACATTTAACTGTAGTGGTTTACTTCATATTACTGCATTATCATACTGTACTGCATCACTACACAGTAATGACACAAAATAAATTTAGCAGCCAACAAGAACATCCCATCTCAAAGTGTTCCAGCCAAAGTCCTGTAAGTTTAACTTCAGTGGTGGGGAAGATCCCGGAAAGTTTAATAAGGGAACATGTTCTAGAGTATGTTTCAAGCACTGACATTATAAGTAGAGATGGAATAGAACTAGAACTCGAACCCAAGTTTGAGCCGAACTATTCGAATTTGAACGAATTAGGACTTCTCGAACTATCCCAGAGCCGGATTTTCGATATTTTCTGACTTTCGATAAATATCAAATGTTCGACTGTTCGAATGTGCCTATTATACCTATACGCGAGCATTGAATCCGCAACTAAAATGTCCATGGTATCTAGGCACGAACATCAATCTAAGAGTAAAGTGTCCATAAGCCATACGCGAGCATGGAACCGCGAGTAAATGTACTGTTCCACTAACCGGCATGAGACTCACGAATATCAAATCGAGTTGAACATGATAGCCAACCGAGTACGCAATCCAGGTAAAGAGTAAATAGATTAGTACCATGGATATAAGAAAGATAAAGTAAGTGAACGCCCTAAGAACAGGTTACAGTCACAAGAATTGGTAATTTAGATTCAATGAGACTCATACATAGTACCAATAGAGCGATCGGGAAGACCCCCTAATTATAAGTAGTAACCAGCATGGATTTAGGTGGAATAGATCTTGTCAAACTAACTTGCTTGGCTTTTATGAGGAAGTAAGTAGAAATTTAGACTCTGGCATAGCAGTAGATGTATATCTGTTGTATTCAATTAGATCAAATGGACTTGAAATGTAGTTCTTGAGACGTTTCGCTAGTCATCCGACTGGCTTCTCAATTCAGAATGACTTGTACAAGAATCTGTGGCAATTATGTACCCTGGAAAAATCCCAATTAGCATATCACAGCCAGGGGTGTTACAGGTGGTGATTGGATAGTGGCTAAGAGGTGTTATAGGAACGCCCAGGAGTAAGGTGTTATTAAAACAGCATTGTACATGGCAGACAGTTGGTGTCGAACCCCCCACCTCTATTTAGGCTTGGTTTCTTTATTTTCACATAAATGGCCTCCTTAACACCTCTCTTGAACCAGTCACGTTCCTTCGCCAGTATGTTAACATTACAATCTTCAAAGGTATGTCTTATCCTTAAGATGCAGGTACACGTCTGAGTCCTGACCGAGGAATTGGCTCTTCTGTGCTGGGCCATACGTTGAGCAGTTGCTGTTTGGTCTCCCCCACATACAAATCAAGAGCATTCTTCACTGCACTGCACTGCATATATGATGTCGCTTTTCTTGTGTTTCGGTATTGGGTCTTTCGGATGTACCAATTGCTGCCTCATCGTATCCCTGTCTGCTTTAAACCGAACAACACACTGAGGCAGCAATTGGTACATCCGAAAGACCCAATACCTAAGCACAAGAAAAACGTCTTCCAGTGGACGTTGTTATGACAGGTTCATTGGTCAGTTTAATAAAAAGCTGGATGAGTTTCTACAAACAAGGATGTTACAAGTTACTGGTATTGATACATAAAGTAGAGTTGGGAAAGGGTTTGTCACTGTGAGAGAAGGTTAAAGCTATGGAACTGTCTTCCAGTGGACGTTGTTATGGCAGGTTCATTGGTCAGTTTAATAAAAAGCTGGATGTGTTTTCTCAACAAGGTATGTTACAAGTTACTGGTATTGATACATAAAGTAGAGTTGGGAAAGGGTTTGTCACTGTGAGAACGGTTAAAGCTATGGAACTGTCTTCCAGTGGACGTTGTTATGGCAGGTTCATTGGTCAGTTAATAAAAAAGCTGGATGAGTTCTACAAACAAGGAATGGTTACAAAGTTACTGGTATTGATACATAAAGTAGAGTTGGGAAAGGGTTTGTCACTGTGAGAACGGTAAAGCTATGGAACTGTATTCCAGTGGACGTTGTTATGGCAGGTTCATTGGTCCATTTAATAAAAAGCTGGATGAGTTTCTACAAACAAAGAATGTTACAAGTTACTTTGGTATTGATACATAAAGTAGAGTTGGGAAAGGGTTGTCACTGTGAGAACGGTAAAGCTATGGAACTGTCTTCCAGTGGACGTTGTTATGGCAGGTTCATTGGTCAGTTTAATAAAAAGCTGGATGAGTTTCTACAAACAAGGAATGTTACAATTAATGTATGATACATAAAGTAGAGTTGGGAAAGGGTGTTTCACTGTGAGAACGGTAAAGCTATGGAACTGTCTTCCAGTGGACGTTGTATGGCAGGTTCATTGGTCAGTTTAATAAAAAAGATGGATGAGTTTCTACAAAAAGGAATGTTACAAGTTACTGGTATTGATACATAAAGTAGAGTTGGGAAAGGGTTTGTCACTGTGAGAACGGTTAAAGCTATGGAACTGTCTCCAGTGGATGTTGTTATGGCAGGTTCATTGGTCAGTTTAATAAAAGCTGGATGGGTTTCTACAAACAAGGTATGTTACAGTTACTGGTATTGATACATAAAGTAGAGTTGGAAAGGGTTTGTCATGTGAGAACGGTAAAGCTATGGAACTGTCTTCCAGTGGACGTTGTTATGGCAGGTTCATTGGTCAGTTTAATAAAAAGCTGGAGAGTTCTACAAACAAGGAATGTTACAAGTTACTGGTATTGATACATAAAGTAGAGTTGGGAAAGGGTTTTCACTGTGAGAACGGTAAAGCTATGGAACTGTCTTCCAGTGGACGTTGTTATGGCAGGTTCATTGGTCAGTTTAATAAAAAGCTGGATGAGTTTCTACAAACAAGGAATGTTACAAGTTACTGGTATTGATACATAAGTAGAGTTGGGAAAGGGTTTTCACTGTGAGAACGGTATAAACTATGGAACTGTCTTCCAGTGGACGTTGTTATGGCAGGTTCATTGGTCAGTTTAATAAAAAGCTGGATGAGTTTCTACAAACAAGGAGTGTACAAGTTACTGGTATTGAGAATAAAGTAGAGTTGGGAAAGGTGTTTGTCACTGTGAGAACGGTAAAGCTATGGAACTGTCTTCCAGTGGATGTTGTTAGGCAGGTTCATGGTCAGTTTAATAAAAAGCTGGATGTGTTTCTACAAACAAGGTATGTTACAAGTTACTGGTATTGATACATAAAGTAGAGTTGGGAAAGGGTTTTCACTGTGGAGAACGGTAAAGCTATGGAACTGTCTTCCAGTGGACGTGTTATGGCAGGTCATTGGTCAGTTTAATAAAAAGCTGGATGAGTTTCTACAAACAAGGATGTTACAAGTTACTGGTATTGATACATAAAGTAGAGTTGGGAAAGGGTTTTTCACTGTGAGAACGGTAAGGCTATGGAACTGTCTTCCAGTGGACGTTGTTATGGCAGGTCATTGGCAGTTAGTTTAGTAAAAAGCGGATGAGTTTCTACAAACAAGGAATGTTACAAGTTACTGGTATGATACATAAAGTAGAGTTGGGAAAGGGTTTGTCACTGTGAGAACGGTAAAGCTATGGAACTGTCTTCCAGTGGACGTTGTTATGGCAGGTTCATTGGTCAGTTTAATAAAAAGCTGGATGAGTTTCTACAAACAAGGAATGTTACAAGTTACTGGTATTGATACATAAAGTAGAGTTGGGAAAGGGTTGTCACTGTGAGAACGGTATAAAGCTATGGAAACTGTCTTCCAGTGGACGTTGTTTATGGCAGGTTCATTGGTCAGTTTAATAAAGCTGGATGAGTTTCTACAAACAAGGAATGTTACAAGTTACTGGTATTGATACATAAAGTAGAGTTGGGAAAGGGTTTGTCACTGTGAGAACGGGTAAAGCTATGGAACTGTCTTCCAGTGGACGTTGTTATGGCAGGTTCATGGTCAGTTAATAAAAAGCTGGATGAGTTTTTACAAACAAGGAATGTTACAAGTTACGGTATGATACATAAGTAGAGTTGGGAAAGGGTTTGTCACTGTGAGAACGTGTAAAGCTATGGAACTGTCTTTCAGTGGACGTTGTTATGGCAGGTTCATTGGTCAGTTTAATAAAAAGCTGGATGAGTTTCTACAAACAAGGAATGTTACAAGTTTACTGGTATTGATACTATAAAGTAGAGTTGGGAAAGGGGTTTCACTGTGAGAACGGTAAAAGCTATGGAACTGTCTTTCAGTGGACGTTGTTTAGGCAGGTTCATTGGTCAGTTTAATAAAAAGCTGGATGAGTTTCTACAAACAAGGAATGTTACAAGTTACTGGTATTGATATATAAAGTGAGAGTGGGAAAGGGTTTGTCACTGTGAGAACGGTAAAGCTATGGGACTGTCTTCCAGTGGAGTTGTTATGGCAGGTTCATTGGTCGTATAATAAAAAGCGGATGAGTTTCTACAAACAAAGGAATGTTACAAGTTACTGGTATTGATACATAAAGTAGAGTGGGAAAGGGTTTGTCACTGTGAGAACGGTAAAGCTATGGAACTGTCTTCCAGTGGACGTTGTTAGGCAGGTTCATTGGTCAGTTTAATAAAAAGCTGGATGAGTTTCTACAAACAAGGAATGTTACAAGTTACTGGTATTGATACATAAAGTAGAGTTGGGAAAGGGTTTGTCACGTGAGAACGGTAAAGCTATGGAAACTGTCTTCCAGTGGACATTGTTATGGCAGGTTCATTGGTCAGTTTAATAAAAAGCTGGATGAGTTTTACAAACAAGGAATGTTACAAGTTACTGGTATTGATACATAAATAGAGGTGGGAAAGGGTTTGTCACTGTGAGAACGGTTAAGCTATGGAACTGTCTTTCAGTGGACGTTGTTATGGCAGGTTCATTGGTCAGTTAATAAAAGCTGGATGAGTTTCTACAAACAAGGAATGTTACAAGTACTGGTATTGATACATAAAGTAGAGTTGGGAAAGGGTTTGTCACTGTGAGAACGGTAAAGCTAGGAAACTGTCTTTCAGTGGACGTTGTTATGGCAGGTTCATTGGTCAGTTTAATAAAAAGCTGGATGAGTTTCTACAAACAAGGAATGTTACAAGTTACTGGTATTGATACATAAAGTAGAGTTGGGAAAGGGTTTGTCACTGTTGAGAACGGTAAAGCTATGGAACTGTATTCCAGTGGACGTGTTATGGCAGGTTCATTGGTCAGTTTAATAAAAAGTGGATGAGGTTCTACAAACAAGGAATGTTACAAGTTACTGGATTGATACATAAAGTAGAGTTGGGAAAGGGTTTGTCACTGTGAGAACGGTAAAGCTATGGAACTGTATTCCAGTGGACGTGTTATGGCAGGTTCATTGGTCAGTTTAATAAAAAGCTGGATGAGTTTCTACAAACAAGGAATGTTACAAGTTACTGGTATTGATACATAAAGTAGAGTTGGGAAAGGGTTTGTCACTGTGGAGAACGGTAAAGCTATGGAAACTGTCTCCAGTGGATGTTGTTATGGCAGGTTCATTGGTCAGTATAATAAAAAAGCTGGTGAGTTTCTACAAACAAGGAATGTTAAGTTACTGGTTATTGATACATAAAGTAGAGTGGGAAAGGGTTTGTCACTGTGAGAACGGTAAAGCTATGGAACGTCTTCCAGTGGACGTTGTTATGGCAGGTTCATTGGTCAGTTTAATAAAAGCTGGATGAGTTTTACAAACAAGGAATGTTACAAGTTACTGGTATTGATCATAAAGTAGAGTTGATCCAGAGATAATTCCGATTGCCATGGAGTCAGGAAGGAATTTTTTCCCCTTCAAATTCTGGTAGTTTTTTTTTCTTTGCCTTCCTGTGGCAGGTCATTTCTAAAACATTATCAGAGAATATTGGAATCTGTGTGCACTCTGGGCTGAACCAGATTTTTTTTTTCTTCCTCTAGATCAAACATTAGGCAGCAAATTGGGTATTGTGATTACGTTGGACTGGATGGGCATATGTCTTTATTCAACCTCAAAAAACATTATTATACTATAGCAAAGGAGCTCACCAGGTCCAGATAACAACAAAGCAGTTAGACGTCAACTAGGGATGGCCGGTTCACGAATCCGGAACAGCGGATTTTTCCGGATTTTCCGCTTCGAACTTCCGATTCACGGATTTTGATATTTTCAAAATTTCGAAAATTACTATGATTTTTTATCTCCATAAATACATATTTCGAAAATACTAGTTTTCTCGTATTTCGAAAAGTTTCGAAAATACGAAAAATCTCGTAATTTCGAGAGTTTTTTTTTAATGCGCCCGCTCGCGGATTTCGAATTTTCGGATTTGCCGCGGATTTTGCAAAGTTTGGACATCTCTAATGTCAACCAACCCAGAGAATGTTGAGATTGGTTAACTTTGTTACTGGTTTGTAACCTTTTAAACACAAGGACAATGGGTAGAAGAAAAGAAATCATATTGTGGGTAATACAAACTTTTAAATCCTTATCAGCTAAAAGATTTTACCATCAAATTGTATTTCATTATTCATTTTTTTTAATGCAATGACTTAGTTTGCAAAAGATATAATATAACATAATGTTTGACACAAAGTGAACAAAGATTACATTAAATGTATTATATTTAAAATATTATCTGTAATTTTATCTTGATCTACTGTATGTTGTGATCACTAGGACTTGTTTCCTAATAAATGGGACTTTGAATTCATTTTAGGTTTCCATAATATTATGTAACATTTTGGCAAAAAGATACAGCATAATAGTCCAGCACTTGAGGTCAATATGGCCATTATCTCCACACACACAGTGTTTTTCCCTTTGGTGCTCAGATAGGCCGGGATCATTGTGATCCAAACACTGCAGAAGACCAGCATGCTGAAAGTGATGTACTTGGCTCATTAAAAAACTGCCGGTAAGGTCCGAGCTAAAAATGCTAAAAACAAAACTAACAGCTGCCAGAAGCCCCATATAACCAATAACTGAGTAAAAGGCAATAGCTGATCCCTCATTGCACTGAATGATGATTGTTCCAGGGGAAGTGTGAATGTCCATATCCTGAAAGGGAGGAGAAATGGCCAACCAAGTCATACAGATTATTATTTGAATGGATGAACAGATCAAGACTACAGAATTGGACAGTTTGACTCCCACCCATTTCCTCCATGAGCTCCCAGGCTTGGTGGCTTTGAATGCAATGTAAACATGATAGTCTTGGCCAGGAGAGAAGAAACAGCTATGGAGAAGGTGATTCCAAAAGTGATTATACGGAACATGCAGGTTATATCCAAGGGCGACCGAGGAACAGGAACACAGTGAGGAAGCTCAGCTTGATGGAGACCAGGAGGAGGAGTGAGGTTCCTGTTATTGGCTCTCACAATGGAGTGTCCTGGAATATAATGAAAACTCCTAACATTAACAGAGTTATAATAAAAAATAAGACTGAAGTAAATGTTAAAATCAAGGAAAACACATCATTCTTGAACTGGAGAAAATCCTCTTTCTTAGCAATACACAGATTCTTCTATCGTTTGGCATTTCCATATCAGGACAAATATTGCAATTTTCACTATCTGTAGGGGGAAATACATCAATGAAGAGGATTCTCAAATTGGAATCTGCATCTCATATAACCTGATATGCCCAGATTTATTTTTAAAAACCAAAAGACACACAAGCAAGTAGCTTAAATTAAGCTGTGTATTATCATACAACATACAGGGGAATTAAATAGAAAGAAAAAAAGAAGAAAAAAAAAGACAATTGCAAATCTACATTATTTTACATGTAAATCAAAAAAACATTACCAGTTATGTTGGAATTCTCTCTCTGTACATGGGGATACAATCATAACAGCAAACTGGATTCCAGGTTTTGGTGCCTTCCTGAAGCCTTGAAGAACAAAATCTGTGCATCTTCCTCTAGGAATCTACCAAATAAAATTAGCTGTAGATGTATTGTTCATACCACAACAAACCCAACCCTTTATATACTAAATTTTAAAAAATATTCCTGTTGATTCATTCATCCAGGTCATGGCATATCTGTAATATTCATCCATCCAGGTCATGGTATATCTGTAATATTCATCCATACCAAGTCATGGTATATCTGTAATATTCATCCATCCAGTCCATGGTAATCTGTAATATTCATCATCCAGGTCACAGTATATCTGTAATATTCATTCATCCAGATCATGGTATCTGTTAATATTCATCCATCCAGGTCATAGTAATCGTAATATATCCATCTAGGTCAGTATGCTGTAATATTCATTCATCCAGGTCACGGTGTACTCTAATATTCATCCATCCAGGTCACGGTATATCTGTAATATTCATTCATCCAGGTCCGCGTATATCTGTAATATTCATCATCCAGGTCACGGTATATCTGGATATTCATCATCCAGGTTACGGATATCTGTAATATTATTCAGCAGTCACGGTATATTGTAATATTCATCCATCCAGGTCAGGTATATCTGTATATTCATTCATCCAGGTTATGGATATCTGTAAATCATCCATCCAGGTCGATTGTATATCGTAATATTCATCCATCCAAGTCACGGTTATGTAATTCATCCATCCAGGTCACGGTTATATCTGTAATATTCATTCATCCAGTCAGTGTATATCTGTAATATTCATCCATCCAGGTCACGGTATATCTGTAATATTCATCCATCCAGGTCACGGTATATCTGTAATATTCATCATCCAGGTCACGGTATTTCTGTAATATTCATCCATCAGGTCACGGTATATCTGTAATATTCATTCATCCAGGTCACGGTATATCTGTAATATTCATCCATCCAGGTCACGGTATATCTGTAATATTCATCCATCCAGGTCACGGTAATCTGTATATTCATTCATCCAGGTCACGGTATATCTGTAATATTCATCCCATCCAGGTCACGGTGATATCTGTAATATCATCCATCCAGGTCACGGTGTATATCGTGAATTTCATCCATCCAGGTCACGGTATTCTGTAATATTCATCCATCCAGGTCACGGTATATTCGTAATATTCATCCATCCAGGTCACGGTATATCTGTAATATTCATCCATCCAGGTCACGGTTAATCTGTAATATTCATCCATCCAGGTCACGGTATATCTGTAATATTCATCCATCCCAGGTCACGGTATATCGTAATATTCATCCATCAAGGTTCACGGTATCTGTAAATTCATCCATCCAGGTCACGGTATATCTGTAATTATTCATCCATCCGGTCACAGGTATATCTGTAATATTCATCCATCCAGGTCCACGGTATATCTGTAATATTCATCCATCCAGGTCACGGTATATCTGTAATATTCATCCATCCAGGTCACGGTTATATCTGTAATATCATCCATCCAGGTCACGGTATATCTGTAATATTCATCATCCAGGTCACGGTTATCTGTAATATTCATCCATCCAGGTCACGGTAATCTGTATATTCATCCATCCAGGTCACGGTATATCTGTAATATTCATCCATCCAGGTCACGGTATATTGTAATATCATCCATCCAGGTCACGGTTATATCTGTAATATTCATCCATCCAGGTCACGGTCTATCTGTAATATTCATCCATCCAGGTCACGGTCGGTATATCTGTAAATTCATCCATCCAGGTCACGGTTCTATCTGTAAATTCATCCATCCAGGTCACGGTATATCTGATAATTTCATCCATCAGGTCACGGTATATCTGTAATATTCATCCATCAGGTCACGGTATATCTGTAATATTCATCCATCCAGGTCACGGGTATATGTAATATTCATCCATCCAGGTCACGGTATATCTGTAATATTCATCCATCAGGTCACGGGATATCGTAATATTCATCCATCCAGGTCACGGTATATCTGTAATATTCATCCATCCAGGTCACGGTATATCTGTAATATTCATCCATCCAGGCACGGTTATATCTGTAATATTCATCCTCCAGGTCACGGTCTATCTGTAATATTCATCCATCCAGGTCACGGTCTATCGGTAATATTCATCCATCCAGGTCACGGTCTATGTAATATTCATCCATCCAGGTCACGGTCTATCTGTAATATTCATCCATCCAGGTCAGTATATCTGTAATATTCATCCATCCAGGTCACGGTATATCTGTAATATCATCCATCCAGGTCACGGTATATCTGTAAATTCATCCATCCAGGTCACGGTATATCTGTAATATTCATCCATCCAGGTCACGGTAATGTAATATTCATCCATCCAGGTCACGGTATATCTGTAAATTCATCCATCCAGGTACGGTATCTGTAATATTCATCCATCCAGGTCACGGTTTATATCTGTAATATTCATCCATCCAGGTCACGGTATATCTGTAATATTCATCATCCAGGTCACGGTATATCGTAATATTCATCATCCAGGTCACGGTATATCTGTTAATATTCATCCATCCAGGTCACGGTTATATCTGTAATATTCATCCATCCAGGTCACGGTTATCTGTGTATATTACACCATCCAGGTCACGGTTAGCTGAATTGGCCCGCTGCGCAGCGCATGTCCCGACGGGGGGGGAGGATCGGGGTAAGTGAAGTGACTGTTAATTCATCCTCCCAGGTTCACGGGTCTATTGTAATATTCGAGTCTTGATATGCAGGTGCTCCCTGCTACGTGCGCGTGTTATCTGTTGTGACCCCACCACAGGCGACACACACGTGTGTGTGAGCGCAAACGTCCGCGGCCCCCCCGCACCACCGGTCCTCCCCCCCACAGCCAACAGCTCGGCCGCGCTGCGTCATCCATACAGGTAACGGTGCTATCTGTTGAATGAATATTACAGATATACCATGACCTGGATGGATGAATATTACAGATATACCGTGACCTGGATGGATGAATATTACAGATATACCGTGACCTGGATAAATTAGCTTATCCCTACATAATTTTGTCTTCTGTTTCGCTGTCTCGTATGTTTGATCTATTTCCCCTTCTTTATAATGTCTCTCTCATAACCTTACTTTTAAGTCACCTGCTTCTTTCTCAAACAATTCATCACATCATCTAATAAATTGCCAAAAAGGGATCCCTGCATGTTACGTATAATCACTTTTGGAATCACCTTCTCCATAGCTGTTTCTTCTCTCCTGGCCAAGACTATCATGGTTTACATTGCATTCAAAGCGATTGCAAACATATAAAATCAGCAGGGGATTAAATACTTCTTTCATTATGCTTCAGAAGGTTCTCATTTATCCAGGTCATGGTATATCTGTAATATTCATTCATCCAGATCATGGTATATCTGTAATATTCATTCATCCAGATCATGGTATATCTGTAATATTCATTCATCCAGGTCACGGTATATCTGTAATATTCATTCATCAAGGTCACGGTATATCTGTAATATTCATTCATCCAGGTCACGGTATATCTGTAATATTCATTCATCCAGGTCACGGTATATCTGTACTATTCATTCATCCAGGTCACGGTATATCTGTAATATTCATGTATCCAGGTCACGGTATATCTGTACTATTCATCCATCCAGGTCACGGTATATCTGTAATATTCATCCATCCAGGTCACGGTATATCTGTAATATTCATTCATCAAGGTCACGGTATATCTGTAATATTCATTCATCAAGGTCACGGTATATCTGTAATATTCATTCATCCAGGTCACGGTATATCTGTAATATTCATTCATCCAGGTCACGGTATATCTGTACTATTCATTCATCCAGGTCACGGTATATCTGTAATATTCATGTATCCAGTTCACGGTATATCTGTACTATTCATCCATCCAGGTCACGGTATATCTGTACCATTTTAATAGTTACACTTATAGAAACACATACCCTCCAACATTCCCCCTTTAATAGGTACACTTATAGAAACACATACCCTCCAACATTCCCGCTTTAATAGGTACACTTATAGAAACACATACCCTCCAACATTCCCGCTTTAATAGGTACACTTATAGAAACACATACCCTCCAACATTCCCGCTTTAATAGGTACACTTGGAG